>JMFS01101725.1:0-38179 GCA_000699545.1 Podiceps cristatus | reverse complement strand
TATATATATATTTGAGGATATGGCTTTAAGTTAAAAGGTTTCCATCAGAACTTGTGATGCGTATCAAGCATCTTTCTAAGTCAGGAGCTTTCACTCAACACTTTCCTGAAGCAGGGTTTGGTACTGTTCTCACAATCCGCTATGAAACCAGCCCACTGGGAGCGCTCCAGCAATTCCGTCTGTCACCCTCGGCTTCACACAGCTCTGGCAGGTGTAGGGCTATGGCTTGGCTTTTGTTGGGTTTTCTCATGGGGTTTACGGGCGGGATCCCACAAAACACCCGCAAATCCACAAAAGGCAAAGTCATACGACAAAGCGGCTGAGGATGACTTGAAGCTTGCTGGTTTTGCGTTTAAACGGCCAGCCAAACAAAAAAAAGAGGAAGTGGTCACGCGATCCCTTTCAGAAGGACAAATTCAGGGCAATAGCCTTTGTGGGTAGGAATGCTGAGCAGCTGTCAGCAGTGACATACTTAAACAAGCTGGAGTTCTAAGTTACCACCTTTCACAGTCTCTATTCAACATAACATGCTTAAAGATATTTCCCTGGCACAGGGAGAACACCGAAGTTGTTATTTACCTGAATTTGCTGCTCTCGCTTCTCAGACTGAGGAATCAGTAACAGGCACCCCAAAGCAAAAGCTGGAAGGTCCAGCTGCACATACTGCTTAGCTATCCCGATGACATCCAAGTCAGCCAGAACAGGGCACCTTCAGAGGAAGATTAGGAGTGAATTCTCAAATGTGATATGAATAACTGGATTGCTTAGTACTGTCAACAAAACTGCACTGAGATTTTTGAGCCAGACAGACCAATATGTTTTCACCTCATCTTACTTTCAGAAACAGCCAAGCTATGCAAGTTGAAGTTTCACAGAATACAAATGAACTTGGGGGGTGAACCCAACTCCAGTTTCTCTTTCTAAACAGCCAAGGCCCTATTTTGAGGGGAAGAGTCAGCCAACTGCCCAGAGCAATGCTTCGGTACATATGTGTATATCTGTGCCCAGTAGTGTAGGTTTGTTCTTCAGCTGGATCCCTTTCCAGTACTTCCTAACTACCTTTGGTTCCAGTCAGGCTCTCTGAGCTCTGGTTCTTCTCTTGACCAAGTCAGAGCATTGTGGTGAATAAGATAATGATTTATTGTGTTTTTTTACTTTGGAAAGGCAATGCAAAACTAGTTTATGTATAGACTGTTTTGGAACATTAATATCAGGCTAACTATGTTTTTAAATGTGCAGCTATTAGGTTTTTGTCATGTCAGATTTATTCTTTGTAGGAAAATGCATTCTCTCTCTCTTACACTATGTGTTAATGTTTTAGGAAATGTGCTATATTTTTGGCTAATAAAAATATTAACTGCACTTTTAGGGTAGACCATGAGTCCTTTAAAGATGTCAGGACAGGAACAGATACCCCTCATGAGGGCAGCGACTAGGCAGATGAATTGGTTTTCAACAATCTGTGCTGCTGATTCCGAGCTGCAGTTCTGAGAGCAGTTCCCAGTACAGTTTAAACAGCCAAAGTAGCGAGTTACAGCACGTTGGCAACGGTCTGTGGGCAAGCACAGAATTTCTGTTTGGGTACATGCCCTGATCCTGTCCTTCCCACAAGAAGCAAAAAAATTCTTCCTCATGCCTCAGTTCCCCAGTTTTCAGAGCTCCTTTGCATGTTCCTGGGCAGGTTGTTGGACAAGAAACTACGACCAGGCATTCCCACTCAAGCTAATATGGAAGTGGGAGGTACTTTCCACTTACTTGAGCAGAATCACAAAACACTCGCAACATTCCTCTAACTGTTTAGGGCTCGGTGGACACGAAGCTAAGAAATAAAGAAAACATGATAAAATAAAAATACAACCAAATTACTCCAGAAGCACGATAGCTAATAGCAACCCTACCTGTGAGAAATGGTGACAGAACTACACTTCGCCAAGCTCGACTGAAGTTGGGAATCTGTGGACAACAAAGTTTTAAAGTGCCGTGGTTTAACCTCAGTTGGCAACCAAGCACCACGCAGCCACTCGTTCACCTCCGCCCCCCAGTAGGATGTGGGAGAGAATTGGAAAAAACACCCAAAACCTCATGCATCGAGATAAAGACAATTTAATAGGATAGCAAAGGAAGAGGGAATAATAATAAAGATAAAAGACTATGCAAAACAGGTGATGCACAATGCAATGGCTCACCACCCGCTAACCGATGCCCAGCCCGTCCCTGAGCAGCAATCCCCCCGGCCAGCTTCCCCCAGGTTTATATACAGAGCATGATGTCACATGGTATGGAATATCCCTTTGGTCAGTTGGGGTCAGCTGTCCTGGCTTTGCCCCCTCCCAGCTCCTTGTGCACCTCCAGCCTTCTCACTGGTAGGGCACAAGAAGCTGAAAAGTCCTTGACTCAGTATAAGCACTGCTTAGCAAGAACTAAAACATCATTTATCAACAGTATTCTCATACTAAATCCAAAACACAGCACTATACCAGCTACTCGGAAGAAAATTAACTCTGTCCCAGCCAAAACCAGGACATAACACAATAGCCAAACACAGTTGTAACTCAAGAGTACTTGCAAACACTGCCACACAGACATCCTGACTCACTGTAGATGGAAGAAGCCTGTCATTTTTCTTTTCTTCTTATCCTGGATGAATTATTCCCTATCATTGCTTTCCTCATCTCAAAGTCTAAGATTTAAATGTATTTTGACTAATGGTAAAATTATTCTGTCCAACTTTACAAAACCCTCTAAGTGAGTGTCTACTGAAGGAACCACAAGTGGAAAATACGCTATTTCAGTGATTGGTAATGATACTCATCTACATATTGCATTGTTATCAAAACAAGCATTCAAAAAGAATCTCTTTGTGCGCAACACCTCCCGGCATAGATAGCTGCCACACACACACAAATGGGATGCTAAACTCCTGTTAAGTGAGGAAAAAGATCAGGAGTCATACAATACTTACTTACCTCCCATAATGAATGAATCCCAGTAATTGCTATCAAAACTTTTCTTAGATACTGCATCTGAAAAAAGAATTATAAAATTCTACAGTGTTTTTGAAGATTTGCCAACAATCTACAGAACTGCATTACATTTGTTGTCTGCAGGATGAAAAGAGTTCCTCAAGGTACCTCTGTTCCTTTGGGAGGACTAACTGATGCATATGGATATATGATTTATAGTTCAGTAAATTAAATTACCACAAGCAGTAGCAACATATGTTGTCTCAGTAAATACCCAAGATGTTCAGCAGTCCTAAGACAACTGGTGCTGAAAAGTTCATGATCCCACCTTCTTTGCTATTAATACTTCAATCTCATTAGATTAAAACTAGTTTGAATACATTGCCAGGTACATCTGTTACCTCCTTAGGCTGTAGCAACATCACAAAGTTTGACAATCAGAGGTAATTAAGATTCTAAATGACAAAAATCAGGATTACTATCATAACAAATACATTTTAGGGGTAATATTTTTTGTGTGTGTATATATGTATATACATATGTTCATACATGTATGCACAGTTTGTGCATGTGTGTGTATATAGCCACACAAAAATATGCATATCGTTTTGTAAAATTATAATATGAAGAAATATTTCAGTCATGGGATTTACTTCTGCCATCTGAAAGGCTTTGTGTCTTAAAAAGAAACAAAAACCAAAAAACAAATTTAAAATCAAAAATCTCAAGCAGTACTGCTAAAACACAAATTTCTCAAAGCTTCATCAGTTGATTATCTAAGAGCCCAAGATAACCACGTGAATTATCAATAATTTTTCACAGTAAGTTTACAGTTTATGTATCTATCCCATTCTTTAGCAATCAGTGGATTAAAAAGCCTTTTTCTCACCTCACTGCAGAACTTCATGCTTAAAATTTCCTTACCATATTGAAACCAAGGAGTTTCTGTAGTAGGCCGTTCCACAGTTGGGAATCATATACTTTGTATTCTAGGCTAAGTTCTGTCACCAGTCTGACAGCCTAAAGGAGAGCAAGCACATGCTGTATTTTAATATACATTCATGATCTTCAAACCTTTACTGCTTGTCAACAGAATTTTAGATTTTTATAGCATTACTGGGACCTTTAACTCCTGAAAGGCCACAACCAAGCCACTTTCAAAATTATTTTACACTTGAGGAGAATTAAAACCAAAAAACCCACCTATACATTGTATCACTTTATTTTGATTGTAGGAAGGCTAAAGTTGCTTTTTTTATCTGTCATTTTCTAATTTTAGACTAGCATGTGTATATCTCAACTAAAGAACAGACCACTTCCATTTTATGGCTATAAATAGAAGTATGACTCCTGAAGCCTTAATAGAATAGTATACTTTTTTTGTCACATACTATTGTCTACCTGGAAATCTCATTTACCCGCCCTTGTCTTCAGTGTTATGTTAGCTGTTTACAAACCATATTTGGTAATACAAAGTAATGGTCAAAGTTAAATTCCTAAGCAGAGGATAACTTAAAACCTATCCCTGGCATATTAGATAAGTAACTAACAGCTATTCGAAAGGTGTATACCGGTTAATATTTAGTTCATATTAAATATGAGGTATGAGTGCAAGCAACTTCAAAAAAAAAAAAAAAAAGAGCTTCTGCACCAGGGAAAGATCTTGCTTCCCAGACAAGAGACAAGGTTTGGGTACACAGAGGTGGGCAAGTACCAGGGAATAATTACGTGATAGACAGTAGTCAGCACATCAACAGGTCTTTTTTTTTTTTTGGTCACTCAAAGAGGAGAGTCTTCGGGGTAACTGCATATTCACTAGTGTTTTTAAATACAATTACGAGTAGCCTGTCATGAGCAGAGTACAAATAGGCCAGAGTACATTGGAGCAACATCTGTTTAGAAATGCATTGCTCTGTATGAAGGTGTACATTTCACACAGCATGTAACAAAAAAAATTACAAAGGATTTAAAAATCATACCGTGGGTTCATGGCTGTGATTCTTCCATAGCCCCTTAATCATTCCTTCCTTTGGACTCTTATGAAAGGATTCATAAGTATAAGGAATATCCAAGACTTCAAACTCTGCCAGATAAATGCAGCATTTTAGAAAATACCTGTAAAAAAGTCCCCCCAAAACCAAGAGTTAGTGGTATTTACAGTGATTATTATAACTCACATAATCAAGCTCAGGATATGAGAAAAGTGTTCTTCTGTTACTTCAAAAAAAAAAAAAAAAAGGAAAAAGTAATGTAGACTGTATTTGTACTTATGAAGGAAGATCTTAATGATGTAAAAAACTTTCTGGTAATTGCTTAGGGAAATCTCATCCACCCGAAGGATGGATGGCTTGGATCATCTCTAGAGATAAAACAGTTTCTGTAACTCTTCGAACTAAAATTTCATTTATGCACAGAGACTGCATATTTACAGAAATCCATAGGTAGCTATTTGGCATGATGTACTCTGAAAGCATCACTTTCCATTAAAAAGGCCCTAATTCCAGATTACCAGCACAGGATTTCTATTCTAGATATTTTCTAAGGACGTTAGTTCTACAGATACTTTCAGAGAAATATTAGTCTGCTGGGATTTTGGTTCCTTATTTTTGCAGAGCACTATGTCTTTGCAAGATGACCAGTTCTGAACTCTGATGAACAGAAGACTATATATCTGGGTAAAGAAGTAACTGCAATCCATGCAAAATGCAACAAAATATTTTCCACGTAATGTCATACTACTTTCAGGTTTACAAATTAGGACTGTGATGTACTGAACTACATTACAGTGAAGATAAAAGATCTAATTATGCTCTTCAGAAATAGATTTTAAAGCTCAAAAAAACAGATTAGTAAAAAAATGATTATACAAATATCATCTATTTCTTTCCACTGGCTATTAAAGACCAAAACCCACCATTATTAAGGAAAGCCTTAAGGAAAATTCATCTTACTTTACTTTCTCCATGGGTTTCTTGAAGAGTGATTCCACAGTGTTGGTATCTGCCAAGTAGAGCAGACACTTAAGTGCTCTGCTCCTGTGAGCAAATGTCAACTGAGTAACACTGATCGGCTGAGGGGGAGATAAAAACAACACAGTTGGTCACAATAAGTCACAACAATTGTCTGAACAACTAGAAACAGGGTTATGTATGTCTAGTATGTACCTTTCTAAAATTTTGGTATTAATTTAGTGCAAATTATGCTAAGTAAGAGATTGGTTCATGGTCAACGTCTACACTAGCCAGTTGAAATATTTGTCAACTTCAAAGAACACTGCTAAACCAGGTGGTTTTCTAGATTTAGGACTAGCAATGCAGGCAAGAAAAATATTTGTGATATATAGTATCACACACACATTTAGTAAGTGTGAAAGGCTGAAGGTTAAGGTTCTGCTAAAATAATTTTATCACTCTGCTTTAATTCCACCCAAAGTGAGCCAATGTATTACACCAGCTTAAAGCACGTTCTGGAAAACGTTTAATGAAGTTATTTTCAGATAATATCAACAATAAATTTAGAAAACGCAGAGTTCAAGGGCTGCTCTTGACAGTCAATAGCAAAATTCAATGAACACCACAGTTTTACTGCAAAGGTGTGGGGAGAAATATAGAGCTCATCCAGATACATAAACCATCCAAAACAGATACAAAGGCCTTTAGGTTGAAACCCATACAGTTAAGCAGACAATACTTGAGTTCAATAAGAGGTTAAACATTCATAAGCAGTAAGCTAAAACAAGAATTTAAAAACTTACAGATGTGGCAGATGTTGTAATCGCAAAAAGCATTCTTGAACTATAATCCATTGGGCGTGACTGAAGTAGATATATAACTCTGCAAAAATGCATTTGTTTTTAATACAAGGAGAGCATAGCTACTGAAATACAATGTATCAATATTCATTCACAGGTAAATATATTTCACTGTCAAGAAGAAATGAAGAGATTCTAAGGATACAGAAAACAAGAAAACCTCCGAATAACTACTCTTAAGCACGCACTTACATCTGTAAGTTATTGCGAATGGCATTTCATTGCGTAAATAAGTATTTGAAGATTCAAAACCAATGTCAGTGAAAATAAGAACACAAGAGTGAGTTTGGAACCCCAGACACTGCTAGGCTTCCTGAAAAAGCCAGATAGAATTAAACTTGCAAGTTAACAATAATTCAGCATATTACATGTAAGACAACACACATACCTTCGGAGTTGTTCATCTTCCTGTACATCTCCAAAGATTTCTTGAGTTTTCTTTAAAAAGACATAAAAATCTAGTTGTGAGAATTTTCTAAGTTGTTTGGATAAAGGGCTGGGTCATACCTGTCTTAAAAAGCTGGGCACCCCTGCAAAGGCAGCCAAGGAAAGGAATCCTGATTTTATCAGTCCTTCCTTGATTTAACTGTATGCTTAGCAGTCAACACCATTCCCCACCCCCCTAATTTGGAGGCACTAACTGGTATTTGGGAGGGGGGGCAATGCTTGCTCTGGGCCTTTCTCACCCAGCCGTATGCTGCAGACAGCAATTAACTGTTACCTAAATTGCAACAGGAGAGGATTAATTCTCTTTCTGAAGCTAGATGGGATTTTAATCTCTATACAGAGAGAGGGGAAAGCCTTTCAAATCATTCACACTAGAGACAGTGGTGTGCAACAGTATCAGAAAGGTATTGAAATTGTTAGTCTGAATTCAGGTGCATCTTAAGCAGATCCGTGAGTCCTAAAGGGAAATTGTGCAAAATAACCTTAGGTTTTGAACAAGTCATTAAAATATACATATTTTATATAAAAGGCCATTTTTCTCCAAAACCAAATCTCCAGTGATGACTTACTTCTGAGGGCAGCCTACTTGGACACAGCCATTTATCCAGCAGTTTATCCCAAATTTTGTTCATATCCAAATTGTTAATTTCAGCTATCTCCTTAGCTGCCACATGGATGTCTACATAAAGAGGTAGAGACAATATATTCACAAATTAGCATTATCTTGCTTAGCATTTTTTTTTTTTTTTTTTTTTTTTACTCCTTTGAAACTAGATGATGGATACTTACCTGGATAATCTCTGCCAGTTGGATTTTGGATTCTTTGGTCTATACTGTGGTGTTCGTAGAGTAAAATGATAAGATTTGCCGGTTTCCCGATAGACTTTAAATGCTCTCCAGTGTTCAAGTTATGTGTTACTAGAACATTTTCTGTTGCTGATCGCTTATATTGCATATATAATTTCTTCTGTAGGACTTCTGCTTTTTTACGTGAATCATCCTTTAGCAAAACACCACAGTTTTATATGAAACAACCTCCTTTTACTCAAAAGCACTAGAAAAATCATCTTAACTTCTTATAGTCTAAACCAGTGAACTGGGTACCAAGATCTTCAGATGTGTCCCCATACCTGTATCTATTTTTCTGTATTTTGTCTGTAAACAGACAATATTAACCATACTGCTCTAGCAAGAAAATGTATTTTGAAAAAAAATGTAAACAAAGGTATGTTGTGAAAAAGCCAAATAAAAAACATACCACATGCACCAGTATGTAAAATTAAGACATTATGAGGCAAGATGGAGAAGGAAAAAGATTTAATATTAAACCTTCGCTGCTAGAATTACAGTTTAATTTTGGCACAAGTCTGTTCAAAGGTGTGACTACGTATCAGAGAACTATTTAGCGTTCATTATGTCTCAACAACTCCATAGCAAGTCTGATATTTATAAGCAAGGTTGAAATTCTTACTCACCCTTCCCTACCAACCATTTAAAAACGAGCCTGAGAATCGAGTCAGAGCAGACTTCCTTTATATATACTACTATAAATAGCTAAAGATCTTGGAACTCAAAGCAGAAGTTAATAATGCTATTGATCTAACAGCTGTTGGAACAGATTCCAACTCATTCTCCTGAAGCAAGAAAAATGCACACAAGAGGAGAAAGAATAAATTATTCATCCTTAAAACCGTGTATTTTTTTGTCCAGCCTCCAAGAACTGCAAGCCTCATTTTAGAGAATGTTATTGGACAGAGAGGGTTCTTCTGTTCTTCTGTCTGCCCAGAGAGGGGCGACTTACAGTCACTTCCCCAAAAGAAAGTACTTCCCATATCAGGGTTGGTTAAGGTACAATTTACACGTCACTATCCAAAACACCAAAAGACAAAACAATAACATAAGTACCCTGCTGTAAAACAACAGTTTTGCAAGCAGTTTACCATTACCTTGGCTGTAGTATTCTTTAGCCACTTCTCAGCTAGATATAGACAGAATTTCAATGCCTGAATCTGGTCAGGACCTTTTTTTAAGGGAGGGAAAAAAAAAAAAAAAAAGAGAAGGAAGTAAATAAAGTAAGTTTTCATGAATCCTTTCAACTGTCTACAGAATATCCATTTTATTTCAAAGAACTTAAAAAAAATTAGAAGCTATTTAAAATATTAGGAAAGCTCTTGTACTAAAGAGCAAAACATTATTATCTATTTGGATTCAGAGAATAGAGAAGCTAGCTTAAATTTGGCTGAAATATTTGGTTTTGCTGGAAAACTTGTTTGAAGATGGTATGAACATGCAGAAACTTTAAGCAAGACGACATGGCTTGAAAAGAGGGAAAAAAGGATTTAACAGTGATGCCATGTTACAAAATGGCTGTTGTTCTAGCCTACTGTTGAAAATTTGATGTAGGAGACAAACGCATTTTTATTCTCAACCTTCCCCGTGTTTCATCCAAGAATACTGCACAAATATTTGGTTACAGGCTAGCTTTTCTTTTCCCAAACCTGTTCTCCTCCTCCCATTACTTCACCCCTCAAGTCATCACATATGCACTGTACCTGTTGGAAATTCTTGTGCAATCTTGTGAGCAATAGCTACAGCCCACTCTGGATTAATTATAGACAGCAGATATGACTGAATCGTCTGCACAGTTTTAGCTGTTTCCTTGTTAACAACTGATGTATATCCAGTGTTTCGCATTTCAAATATTTTTGGTTTCAGTTTTTTTTCAAAGACATGTCGAGCTGCAGACATGTGTAAGGTATCCAGTGAAACCTAGGGAAACATAAAAGTAGATTAAAAGTTGCCAGTAGTTCTCTAGAGAGGCCAAAATCGTGCAAAAGAAAGACAAAAGCTCTTTCTTTGTATGGGAGAAAAAGAATAATTTTGAAATAAATCCTCAAGATGCTACTTAACCTTCATTAGTTTGGAAATCAACAGAAGTGTTGGGAAGGATTCCTCACTGAGCTCTGCAGCTGAAAGGAAGAAAACAGCTGTTTATCATAGAGAAAACTCCAAGTGGACTGCGATACTACGAAATGAAGCACTTTCAGCTCATTGTTAGCTGCAGACCTCCACTGGGAGAGAAACAATGTAATCTTAAGTATCCACACTGGCTTGGGAAGTGGGATACGTGGATTACTTTGCTCTTTGAGAGGTCCTTAGAAAAGAATTTGAGGACAGAATTCTGCATTGTGTATATTGTCTTAGCTCCACTGAAGGCCAGTTACCTCACCAGTAGCAATTGGGAGCAGAAGTGCTTTCAGAAGTACTTGAGATGAAAACTGCATTACTAAATAAATACAGTAAATATAAAATACATACTGTGGAACTTCAAAGTTCACAGGTAGCAGAGAAAGGGAATCATACATGTATCTAGCCATAAAAACCACTGGACGTACATATAATGTTCCAGAAGCATTGTGCGGTTCTAAAGAATATCAGATGAAAGGGCAGTCTGGTTTGAGCAGCTGGAGATAAGGAAATCACGTGCTCTAAAACATACTGGTGTTCCAGGTCTACAGGTGGAGAAATTCTTTTATAAGATTTCAGATGTTTAAGGAGGCTCAAAGCCTAGGGGAGGGAAAAAAAAAACCAAAATGGCAAGTTAAAAATCAAAAAAGCTATTTTGCCCTGTCCCCCGCCCCCAGCAAACATGCTTAAGTCCTGGAGATGCGTGTTATTTTTGGCAGAGTTGGTACAGATCTGTGAAGTTTTGCTCTCTGCTATGAGCCATTGCTAAGAAACAGCTAGACTATTTCTTGAATACTATTTTCTGAGCTGTGTAGACAGAATAATTCAATTAATTTCAAAAGACTTGTGAATAACTACACTAATAAATAGACAAAATGATACAGATGCCATTAGCAAGGTAACAGCAACATAGTCGGACATACCTGATGCAGCTGGATATTGGCGTTCTTTTCATCAGCATTTTGTATCACTTTCAGGACAATTTCAATAGTTTCATAGTCATAAGGATCAAGCTGTTCAAAATAACAACCTATTTTATAAGATCTTAGATGATTTGTCTTATAAAAACATAAAACTGAATTAACTTTGTCCAATTTTAATACCAACTATATTGACCTAACACTGAAAAAACAGTTCTCTAAAATAAGACTTTTACTTCATAGTCCTAAATCCTAAAAAAATTGTTTGGTCTTTCTGCAATATCACAACATGGAGTGAAGAAAAAACAATAAACCCCCCAACAAAACACATAAACCCTCTTATAAAAACATAAAACTGAATTAACTTTGTCCAATTTTAATACCAACTATATTGACCTAACACTGAAAAAACAGTTCTCTAAAATAAGACTTTTACTTCATAGTCCTAAATCCTAAAAAAATTGTTTGGTCTTTCTGCAATATCACAACATGGAGTGAAGAAAAAACAATAAAACCCCCAACAAAACACATAAAACCAACCAACAACCCCAAAAGATAGGATTTTTTTTTCCCCCTATCTATTTTTAACGTAGCACTTCAAAATATTTCCAGCGTGCTTTGACTTTTAGAAGCTACTTTTTTGTTTGATTGGTTGTTAAGGGAAGTTGGGAAGAAATACTCTACCTGTCTTTAAATATAATTAGATATGTCGTTCTATTGTTTTTCCTAGAGAAGCAGAAAACTGAAACTTAACATTTACATTCTTTAGCAAAATTAGAAAAAAAATAACCTTTTCAAATTTCTGTGGAATTATTAATCTGCCATTCAAGTGGCGTCCAGCATTTGAAACTAGATGGATACTTCAGGGATTTGTTTTGCTTGTTTTGGGGTGTTGGGTTTTTGTTTTGTTTTGGGTTTGGCTGGTTGTTTGGGTTTTTTGTGTGTTTTGTTGTTGTTCTGGTTTGGTTTTTTTTGTTTTGATTTATTTCTTACCTTGTACAATATTTCACTGAGGCTAGTAACCAGGTCTTTTGTGCTTTTCAGTAAAGGAATTATTTCTAGTGCTCTAGCTAGTAATGTGGAATGAGGTTGCTTCTCACTGTATTCTGCAGAGTCATCTTCAACATGATTTGTATTAGCTTTCTGGAGAAGCAGCGTTTCAATGCAAAGCTGCAGTGCGGCATCACTGTCCAGCGTGAAAGTACTAGAAGAGGACAGAATATTACTTTGTCTGTGACCTTTGGTTTCGTCAAGGTGTTTATTTCCTTATGAATAAATTCACTAGAGACCAGTATATATTCTGATTAATACTTAAAAACCAAACATATTACATTAATTAGGATCAATTTAAACTAAAATAGATTTCAGTAGGCATGGTTATTATTACAGCAACAATTAAACACAATTGATTCACTTCAATCATTACCTGCAGTAACTCAATATGAGATCTGTGTCTACTTCTGGATTTTGTACCAGTGTTCTTATGAGTTCCTTCTTCCTTATTGCTGGTTGTCTAAATACAGTCTCGAAAGAAATCTACAGGTAAATAAACAGTTTATCTTTCTTCCAAAGAAGCCTTTTAGACACTATCAAGACTAATTACTTATATAACTAACCTTTTACATTTTCTTTAGTTTCAATCCAGAGATTTTTGGAGCAGGAAAAAAGCAGTGCATTTGCTTACTGTGCTGGGTGCCAAATAACACTTAAGCACTTAAAAATTCTTTTACAGCACCCTCAATTACTGCATTTCTCAGTTTGAGGTGTATTTAAGCAGACAAGCAGAATGAAAAATTAAACCCAAAATAAAACCCCAACTTTCCTTGCATTTGATTAGGAAATCTGTCTAAAAATCATAATATATCTTGGAATATACTGACATTTTATCAATTAATAAACCCTAAAACTTTAAAAAAAATAAAAATTAAAAAAAAAAAAATCAAACTTACACCAAATTTACCAAGTTGGATACCCCATTCTGCATCAGTAACAAGTTCTTGGAATTTTTTTTCTTCTTCTGCTTCATCACATTGGTTAGCAAGCTGTACTCCAACCAGAGCTACTGCCTAAAAGGAGCGAGAAAGGAAGTGAATACAAATATAAAAAGTAATCTGAAAACTGGGAATCCTAATGTCTAAATCCTCAGAGGAACTTAAAACAATTCATAGATGATTACACAACTGTGTAAAATGAAAATAAACCTCACAGAAGGTAGTACCAGGATTACCCCACCTCCTGAGTTGGCAGTTCAAAGCTACTTTAAAACTGAGTTTCTTTCTCAAAAATATTTTCTTAGTATTGTACTAGTGAAACTGATACAAAAGTTATTTTTTAGACATCATCTTTTCTCCAAATTGATGTCACTCTCCCCATTTCTTTGTTATGCTTTGCTTCTCATCTTCCTTTATATTTTAATAGAGGTATTTATTTATTCATTCCATTTTTGACAACTGCTGTCAGAGAAGGATTTCTCCAAAATATAATGTAGGTATAAATTATGATGGGACCTGAAATAAACAAATCTCAAGCTTTGGAATAAGTCACGACGAGGTAACCTGATGCACGCTAACTATTCACAGCAACAGCCTGTGCACAATCTTGCACTGTGGTAAAGAGAGGTAGCTTCTCTCTCAGCGGCGCCCTAAATGAGGAACTTCTTCAAACAGCCATACCCTTAATAATGGCAAACTATTGCACTTCCATATGATATCGCTGACGTCTTTTTAAAAGAAACTCTATAACATTCTCTATTTGCTGTAGAAATACATTGCCTTGTGAATTTACCAAAACTTTTCTGTAATTTTGCCATGTATTGTTTATGACATCCCACAGCTTATTGAACATATCTTCCTTGGGCAAAATTGTGCAATATCCCAATGCCAGGTCCTGATCTATGAGACGACAGTTGAACACCTGTGTTTTAGAGAGGGAAAAAAAAAGTTATAACCTTTAGGAATTTATTTTAATAGGCTTCTTTGATAAAGTATACCACATGAAGAACACTAATTTAGAGGTTTATTAGGCCTTTCAGTTGGTGGGGGGGGAAGAATAAAAATGCATTTCAGGTTTTAGAACTTAAAATCTAAATATATTGAAGCCAGTCTAAAAAGTAACTTCCCTTAGTCTGAACTGCCTTAGAAGATGGTTTTGCAGATAGCTCTTTTAAAAACTCCCCTCAACTAGAAGTCTACAAATCTAAAATGAAACCAGGATTGAAAATGAGCTAGAGAATACCTACAGATCATAAAGACCGTTGTTATAATTTTGGAGCCCTTAAAGAATCCCACAAAGATGAAGCTCCCACTGTACATAACCTGTCAGGCAGGCCAACGACGATCAAAGAGCCATCGTCTGTAAGAGGCTGAAATACGCCAGGGCTATGACACGTGGCTGCGGGCAAGCGGGTGCCCGTTCAATGGCTATTCAGAAACAGGCTCCAGCAGCAGCAGGAAGCGAGCCAGCTGGGACCAGCTGGCTCGTAGAGGCCAGCGCTGTCAGGCCATCCAGCCCACCCTTGCCCCATTCTGGTATTGAGGCATGAGGCTATGGAACCCAGTCTCTTCCCACCACTGCGAGACTGTCAGTACTTCACCTTCTCCCTGGTTTTCCAAGGTGTGTGATTTTTCCGGAATGTGTGGGTTTCGTGGTGTCTGGCCACAAGGCAATTTCAGAATGAGTTTTGCAATAGAAAGGGTAGCCCTTTTCTTGAGAGAGCAGAAGAAAGGGGCTCACTCGTACCTTGTGTAGTAAGGTCAGGATAGTGGTCATAATCACTGAAGTACAGTTCTGTTTCATAGCGATGAGAAAGCTTTTGGTTTCAGCTAGTATATGGTCATCATATAGCTATTATAAAAAAAGGCAGCACATGGTTAAAAATAAATTCTAAGCCTTCAACTTCTCTTGTCATTTATAACATAATAGGAGGTACTACAGTAGTTGTATCTTCAGATTTAATGAAGGTCTTATAAAAGATCTCTTTTAGATAGAAAGAGGATTTCTGTTTCTAAGTGCTTTTGAACTGAGGAGCATTTCTTGAATATTCTACTTGCAACTTTTACCATACTAACAAACAATAAACCAATGCGAAAGAACATAACAAACCATTATTAACATTCCGGGCCTCCCTGTAGGGACTAGAAGTTTCCTTCTGAACATA
This sequence comes from Podiceps cristatus, assembly GCA_000699545.1. NCBI lineage: Eukaryota > Metazoa > Chordata > Aves > Podicipediformes > Podicipedidae > Podiceps > Podiceps cristatus. The sequence continues at coordinate 22,915 of JMFS01101725.1, read as the reverse complement.
CTATGCAAAGAGAAACAGGACCATGAAAAATAGGGAAGAAACTACCAGCCCCTTTCACAAAATGACTCAACATCTGATCAAGCGGTAGCACTTTTTCAAAGGTCATGGCAACAGTCTCTCCCATACCTATCAAATTCGTACCTAACTATGCTGAAATTGTTAATAGTTAGCATACTTCTAAGATTTACTCTCAGCAAAATTCCGCATCCTCCTTGCCATACCTTTCCACTCAGGGACAAATCCATGTTGTTTGATATACCGTGCTGAAGACAGGATCCAAAGGAACAGATTATTAGCCGCAAAGCCAGCTCGCACTGACTGCACTCCATGAGGTTCTGTAGCACTGCACAGATGGGAGTTCTAGCCGGCAGCAGAAGATTCTGTCCTGTCATATATTTCAAAAACAAACACCCCCCAACAAATAACGAGTAATTCATATCAAGCCTATTGTTCTTGGAATTAATATAAGAGCAGTTTCTCTTCATTAAATTTATGACATAAGAGCAGCCTTAGCTCCCTTTGAAACCTCAAATTTTCAGGGCTTTTAGTTTAATACAGACTCCCATTTTAGTTCAAAATTCAGAAGTTGGTCATCTTCTTGGAAAGGCTCTAATGGATCCTAGCTCACAGTGGGAGAACTTCTGTACCGAAGCACAGGCTTAGACAACATGCCCCAAATCACATGATGGTAGCAATTACCATCCGAAGTGGTGTTTTCTGTGCTGAACCAAGCTATCCCCCTAGAATATGGCTTTACGCGGAACATCTAGGCATCTACTAAAAAACTATTAGTCATGCTTGTGTAGGTTTACTTTAAGCCTCATGTTTTCTCCTGGCCTGGTTTACCCTTTTAGCATGGTGAATCTGCCATCATGATACCTTTAATAAATGCGCAGTTTGCCAGGCTTGTAGAGTCCAAGGGATACAGCTTGTTCTCTGAAAGACAGACAAATACACATCAGCAGTGTGCCAAGATCTCCGCAACACTATGAAGCCTAGAAGTACCTTAAAAATACTGCACATAAAATAAAGACATGTGAACTCTAAGAGCCAGGACTGCTATTTCTTACTGTGCCTAATGAGAAGTTATTTTATAGGGGGAATATCTTCTGAAACACCCAAAGGAATACAAACCAACAGTTTTCAGTAACTACTTTGTGTGTAAATCCCTTTGTCTTGATGAGACAGCATAACCTTCACTCTGTCTGTGAAGGTAATAAATCTATCCAAATCAAATAAGCACATACTTTATAAGTAGATTTAGCACTGTGCAGCTGTATTTGCAATTATATGCTTTTTAATACACCAATGATGCATTAGGAAAGAAAACCTTTACAACAAGAAGTAGTAAAAAGAAATAATACTAAAATATTCAGTGCTTCTTTTAGAAAGCTGAAAGTGTCTTTTTTCAGCACCTACAGCACTGTAGAGTTCTGTTTATAATACTTAAAGTTTTCAAAAAGTTGCGTGTATCTACAATGGCATACAAGGACAGTTATTTTAGAATAAACTGAAATTCATCTTCATAAAATCCCATCTCCATTACTTGCTATCAGAAGATATTTAGAGAAGATCATAAGAACAGGGCAAATTTATAGTAACACTTATCCAGAGCATTCCCCATGTCTTCAGCTATTTGTCATTCAAATTATTCCTGAATCAGAACAAAAACGAAAGTCATCTTTACATCCTATACCCCCCACAACAAATGTTGCTTCCGTGAGTTTCTCCAGTTGAGATTTCTGAGGTGATAATTTCCACACACATGCTGAATTATTTATATTCTTAGATAAAAATCAATACGAAATATAGATGGTACATTGACTCAATGCTCAGGAAAGCAAGTTTACCGCAAACAGGCAGAAGAGAAGAAATAGTTTCATATGCAACTGGAAGAGCTATCTGTGGATCAAGAACTATCCCATCTTCATTAAAGAAGTCATCATAAGTCCACTCTTCATAAGGGTCTTTTTCTCCTCCAAAAGACGTTGTCTGAATAAGAACGTAGTCAAAAATACACCCAATAAAACCAACAGCTAATAAGTCTACTAGCAAACTGTTCCAAGAGATTCTATTTGAAAATGGATTCTACTACACTACTTTCTGTTAAATGGCCAGCAGCATTAAACACATTTCCTACTTAGTGTGGCCACATTTCTCTTAATTGTTGCAGTTATTTAGTTGTACAGCCAAAATGCATTCATAATTAATTTAGTCGAGGTTTTCATAAACATTCTTGGCCAAATATTATAAGAAAACATTTTTCAAATGGATATTTTTTTAGAAAAATAACATTTAGTGCATAAATATGCTTGCCTAGCCACTTTGATCTATTCCACTCAAACTGTAAGAGCCCATTCATTTCAAGTAGCCTCAAGCACTGCTTGACCTGAACAAAAAACAAAGATGCCATTCAAGAATTTGATCCGTCTTAGTTTTACAAAACTGTTGGCAATGCCTTCGCATAACACACGCATTTAGAAATCAAAGCCTCCCTGCCATATTTTACCTATTTAGAAAAATAAATAAATAAATCTTTTTTAAAGTCAGCTCTCTATGCTCTCTAGCAGTTCTGGCAGCAGCTATTGAATAAAATCAGTAATATTTTCAGTCACATTAGCAAAATTTATTATACTGAAACTTAAGTGGAGAATGCTGCTTGTGCCATAGCTGTACTGCTCAAGTCAGTTTACTCTTCACACTGAAGTACACACATATTCAGGGAAATTATTTGTAGAGCTGGGGGGGGGGGGGCTTTGTTGTTGCTGCTGTTTACTTTTAAAACAAGCTGATTAAATATTGCTGGAGAAATGGGAGGAAAAAAAAGTGTATGTACAGTGAATACTATTCAGTCAACCAAGACATTACATATGTTAAAAAAATATATGTTAGTAGAAAATACCTTTGCTGTAAATCCATAGTTTTCTATTTGGCACTGTCTGTAAATTTCCTTAGCAGTCGAAGTATATTTACATAGTTCCAGAGAATCTAATAGTAAATCTGTAAAAATATTAAGATCGTTAGCATAGTATGAATGGAACTTTTATATGTCCTATTAAAAGGAAATATTTTTTTTGCAGCACCTATTTTTAGAGGCATATGTAGAAATTCACTTTGTTTCCATGTTTATTAAATATTGTTTAGAAAGTTGAATTCCCAACATGAACACAAATAAATCCTAATAGTAATTACCTGGACTACATACTGTAGCTGCTTGGCAAGCCATTTCATAGATCACTGCTGGAAGATTCATGTCATTAGGAGTGATCATTGGAACATCAGATCCCAACATATGACAAAGCCTTTGACACGCTGAAAACAGCAACTTCCCTGTTTCTTCATTACAGTGGTTTTCATAGAACTCCCTATTAAAAAAATGGATGTTAAAAAACAGTCCTTAGGGTTTTTTACTTAAGGCCACTTTCTGTTCTAATTATTTAATTCTATTTTACTTATTTCACCTATATGACTCACTGCAACTAAAACATCTGTGACTGAAGTGAAAAAATCCAATGGAGCTTACCTTAGATACGTACTGAAGCACAAAGAACACGTGAATAACAAGAAATATATTTAACATTTTTATCCTGTCTCTTTTTGTGGGGAGGTGGTAGTAAGTTTAAATTATCTGACAACCTAAACACGAGGCAGAGACCAGCTAGAAACCATGACATGGTATGTACAGTCAGTGCACAACAGTTTTCTTCTACCTGTGTAAGCCGAGAAGCTCCCATAAGGGTTATTTAATATTGTGTCTTACTTATCTCTCACTATGAAACTGTAGAGAATCTTTTTACTTAGTAATCATGTGACAACAAAAAACAAGGGGTATTTTCAGAGACTACAACTTAACTCTACACTCAATATTGTATACAAGTGATATAAGCATATTGCTTAAACACTTTTAGAAAAAAAGCACAAACAAAAAAACCCCTTTCCTTTGCTCTGTATCTAATTACTTCTGCAAAGTATCCAAAATAGTAAAGAAAAGCCCGTTAAAAGTTATAATCTTGAAAATATCTGCATTTTTACCTGCATATTTTTATAGCGTCTTCAATTTTTCCAGCATCTAGTGCTCTCAAGGCCAGTTTTTCTCCCAGTTCTTGCTCTGACCTTTGCAGGAGCAAAGCCAGTCTATACAACCTTGATTCAGTAGAACAGTTCTTGGATTTAGCATCTTCTGAATGACAATTCACTGTTTGCACTTTTCTAGACTTTGACAGAGATCTGACAGCTTCATAAGCTTTTATGTGCTTCTCAAGAAGCCTAGACATCAGTGAAGGATTCCTATATTCTTCAACTGAAAGAAAGATATCAAAATCTTCCTGCAACAAAAAAACAAGATTACATATTTGTATTCATGTAACTTCCTTTAAAAACCTTGAGAGGGTTTTTTGTTAAAATGTTTTTATTTCTTGTTTCATTCTGAGGAATACTTTCAGTACAAAGTTGATTTTACTACTTTCTACCAATTACTGATTTATGTAATAAGTTAGAGAATTCTGCTAGGCAGTAGGTAAGCAAAATAAAAAAACCTGAAGGATACTGCATGCTCAAATGCTGTATTAAACAATTTAAGTTTACAAACCATAATAAGACCTTAATAAAGCGTTACAGTACTCTATCATGAAATCTTTGAGGTGTTAGCAATTAAGACTTTTGGGACAGTACCTAATTTTTTGGTTTAAATGGACAACTGAGTTCTAATAATCGGGAACTTTCACGGGCACTATTTAAATTGATAGATTAGCTTTAGAAGCTCTTTGAAGTCAATAATAAAACCACTATTTGCGCTTAAGTTGTAAATACAATTAATTTCTAATATCATTCATGTTATAAGAATGATTGGAATAACTACAGTAAATCAGAAGTGGTTTGAAACTATAAAGATAACTACCTGCAGGGTGGCAAGTGTTTCAAACATTTTTAGGTTTGCTTCACATTCATCTTTCTTCAGAGGATTGTCTGTTGGAAGAGAACAACAATTAATTCCTGACTCCATTTACAAACAGAAGGTAAGATATTTAAGTTGTAGCTTACCTTTTTGAATGCGAAACAGGAATTTAAGGATTTCCACTAGCGTCTTAGTCATAAACATTTGTGTTTTGTGCTGCAGAAAAGGAAGAGGTAATGTTTTGTTTGGTCAAAGTGCTGACGAAACGAAATGCCAGCAACAGACAGTGACTTCCACTCTATAAAAATACTACACAATGCTCTAGAAACATCTTAAGCAACAATTTTCAAGTCTAAGATACAACCAGTTGGAAAGCAAGGAAAGAGAAAGGTATTGTAAATATGCATCTTTTATAGAAATAGCAAATATTTTATAGCTGTAATATATATGTACTCCACACAGTCTGTTAGCTCTCGCAGGAGTTTTGAAAATATCCACCCCTTGCCCCTTTGTTCTTCCTTCCCTTGCCCAGGACAACTCCCTAGAACAACCATTAACAACAATTCTCTTCTGTGGTTGCCAGACAGTCCTGTACTGTCAACTGTGAAGCTTCAACCCACTTTGGTGGGTGGCAAAGCCACACCTACAATTTTTAAATGGATGTTTTCCAAGCAACTAAAGAAAGAACTGGAAAATATGTAGGACTAGAGGTATAATAATGCAGCAGGATTTATAAACTATTAATTGAATTCAGACAGCCGTGCCACTGTGTGGAGAGGCCCTTAAATTACACAAAATAATTGTATACTATACAGAATCAGAATAAGCTCAAGTTGGAAGAGGATTCAAGAGGTTACCTAGTCCAACCTCATGCTCAAAGCACGACCAGTTCATCGTCCCTTTTTGCTGGAAGACACAGTTTTTACATTTACATCCCCTACCTTTTTTTTAAGCATCTTAGAATAGAATAATTTGTGCACACAATTTACAATGTGAAATGACTTGGTACCTCTTCGGAATTATCATCTGCTTTATTCTGTAGTATCAGTGTTCCCCATATAGTCAATCTCTCTGCAACTTTCTCAGCTTCAGCAAGAGTCAGAGATTTTAACAAAGCCAGAGAGTCCTCTCCCTGAAGGCGGAGGGGAAAAAAAAAAAAAAAAAAAAAAAGTAGTGAACCAGAAATAATCAAAAGAAAAGACCATTTGCTTTTGGAAAACCTAAGTTATGGGTAATCCCTTGCTTTGATACAATGGTCGCATGATGGCCAGTTAGGTAAGATTAATCTTCTGCTGATGAACTTAGAGAAATGACTTCCTTAAACTCCCTGAATAGTTTTTACTAAATCTATGAGGCTTTCAGCAAAATCTACATGCTCACTCACTGAGGGTTATCAAAGCCACATTAAAATGCAGTTTTGTTCATTGGCAACTATGAAACCTTTTAAAAACAGTACAATTATCAAGAATACTGTGTGCTAACAAGGCAGAAAAATGATAACATGAGGAACAGTATTTTGCAGGAGTTCATTTGATTCCTTTAATCAAAAAGCCTCCTTTTTTTCAGGTCAAAGAGATTCCAGTAACATAACCAGGGACAGCTACGGGGTATAATCACACCTACTATAATGTAGCAAGCAAAGTTAAATGTTTCTAGTTAGAACATCAATGTAATTTAAAGATAATTTCAAGGGTTTTTTGCTAAACTAGGACTTGAAATTAATTTGGAAGAAAACTTCATACTGATAAACATCCAACAAGATAAATAACCACAAGACAAATGTTCAGGTGTTCTCAATACTAAATGGGGAGGTCTGTACTCTTGTGGGGTATCGCTGCATTTCTCAGAAGAAAGAATCTTTTTATTTGGTTGGCAAGAAAGCAACTTGCCCAAAACAACTCTAGCAAAAACAGTACATGAAGATATGTAGAAACTTCAATTCCAAAGTTGTTTTGTACATTGTGGGTCATAATTTTCATCCTTTTTTGCCACAAATGAAGGATGGCTCATGACAGTTAAAACTCTGACAAAGGTCTCATTTTCAATGTTAAGTATAAGCAGTTATGTGTACAATAGAACTGTAATGAAAAAAAAAAAATGCTGTGTAAATGGCATATAGGATTTCAGCAAGTAGTACAACTTGCCCGTTTTGAAAATAGGCCTCAGCACCTTTAAATTCCAAGACCAACTGACATGAAGTATTTTAGTACCCTTTCTTTCTCAATCAGATCTATCATCCTCAGAACGTAGACTTCCACAGTGGGCAACATGTATGCTGATACAATTTTCAAAGCATCCTCCAAAGAAGTAGTGGTATCTTGTTTAAGAATGTATTTCACTAGCCTCTGCAAGAAGAAAACAGATATGAACTTCAGTGTGCTGATGTATAGGGTAACAAAGGAAGTCATCTATATACACTGTTTCTTGTGATTGTACAGCTTGTATCAACCAAGGTACCCAGAAGTTTTAAATTTTTATCTAGAGAAAACTTGGCTAAAGCATAACTAGGAGAAGATTTGGCTTCAGGAAGAGAATTATCCTGGGAACTCATCAGGCTCCACAGGATGGCAAGGAACTTTTCCAGAAATACTCATGTTTTTACCTTAATAAATGGGAGATGCTAAAAAAACAAACCAAAACAAACAAAAAAATCACCAAGTATCATTCACTGTGAGCATAGGAGAAATCCTATCTGAAGTCTTGAGAGGACTTAGCCTTCCATTTTTTTGGTTTCCTCTTTTCTTTCCTGCCCCCCATACAGAAACCACTATATTGTCAATGCTGTGCTAATCAGGTTGGGCTAAGCTAATCCACTAGTTCTTAAAAAAAAGTGTCTTTTCAGTCAAAAAACGTGTCCCAACAGGACAAGAAAAACAGATATTGCTAAGATTTTTTGAGAAGTCTGGCTTATAACCTAGTTCTTAAAAAAAAGTGTCTTTTCAGTCAAAAAACGTGTCCCAACAGGACAAGAAAAACAGATATTGATAACAAGTGGGGGCTACCAGTTGCTAAGATTTTTTGAGAAGTCTAGCTTATAACACCCCATGAAAATACATGCAGATAAGTTTAGGGGGTTTTGTTTAATAGAAATAAGAATAAAGCTTATTCTTCTAACTTACCATTATCATCTGCTTGTCCTTTAAAAGATTAGTATCTCTTATCCCATAGGCTCGCAAAAGTTTCTTCATCTCCATCAGTCGGTAACTTTCCTGCAGTAACTTTACTCTGTGGACAAATCAGACCATTATTAATTTCTTTGCTACCTACAGCTATGCGATTTACTCATCATACTACATCAGATACGCAGTATCCCCACTCTCCCCCCAACATTTACTCTCCCCCCCCCCAACAGAATTCTAATTGAAAACCACACAAAACTGAGGTGTAGACTCTGGATGTTGCCTTACTTGACATGATTCATTTCCAAATGCTGTTTTACCAGCTGCTCCACTGCTGCACTCCATGGTACCATAGCACCATGCATTATCTGTAGAACTGCATCAAATTTCAGCTATAAAAGGAACATAAAGAGCTTACTTTTCAAAGAAGTTACAAGATAATACTTGCCTGAATGAAGCAATCACATGTGAAAAATACTTCAAGAGATTTTATTTCCTGGCCCAATCTCCACTTGCATTAAGGACATTCATTATCATAATACAATGTGTCAAGTTAGATTAGAAAATACTTATAGTCATTAACGACATTGTAGAGCTTGAGTTTCATACATATTAAAGTTGGTGAGTTTTCCATGCGATGACATCAAAACTACAATTAAATTCTCAAGCAAAAAAATCTCACATGGGAGAAGATTACTAAAATAGAACAGAAAGACAGCATACTATTTGTTCCTCCTCGTATCGCTCATGTAAAAGTCTACTCATACACTTAAGTAAAAATTACGTTTCATTCTGAACCGACGTGCTCAAGCCACTTGATACTTACACCTGTATCAGAGATACAGCCAATGACAGCTATTGCCTTTGCTTCCCATGCAGTTTCAAACACCGAAGTAGACCGTGTACGACAACGTTCTAGCAAATCCTGTATATTTTGACAAAGATTATTAGGGTATCTGAATTCAGAAAGCTAGGAATATCTTATAAGCAAAAATGAAAAGCTTTTTGGACATTAAGGGACAGATTTGGCTATCTTCCCTTGTATCTGCTAATGCCTTATTACTGAAACAGTAACTATCAATAAGCTCATTGACATAAGTAAGCTAATCTGAAAGCTGGTCCTAAAATTTAAGAGTAAATAAAACCCATCATCAGATTTGTTTTCTGCTTACTCATGTTTAAATAGCTTTCTTCAAAAGGAAGAAAATACAGATACCTTTATATACTGCAGAAGTAGTTCATCCTTTTGCAGATTATGTTCACACAGGTAGGGTTTTATGAACTTCTCCAAAATGGACGGGACAAGCTCTGGTGCCAGAACTTTATCAAACATGCGAAACACAATAGTAGTTGCATTTTCCTGGGCAGCAAGCAGAACAACGCCATGTTGGAACATCACATGTTAGCACATGGCCCTTTACATCTCTAATAAATAATCTAACACCCAGTGTCCACTGAAATCGACTGAATGATTTCAAGAACTAACATCCTTCTTCAGCTCAAATAAGAGCTTTAATTTACAAAGTCCTTTATTGTTCAGTTGTACTTCTAATTTCTCTGTTGCTAATACTTGCTCCACAATATACGATCTGTAATGAACTGCAGATCATGGAGTTTAAGCCATACCTTCTCATAGTATCTTGTCACGTTATATATTTATACCCACAGTTGAAACAAAATTTATAACAAACACAACGTATAAAATAGCCTTAGCAGCTTATGAACAAAAGTTTAACCAACCAATCCATCATGATCCCTCTTTTGTTTGACTTTAAATCATATGTTTTTTCTCCTTCTCAGAACACTCCACTACTAAAAAGCACTTTTTGAAGTGTCTGCAGAATTACCTTCTCAAAATCAGAGAGTGCCAGCTTGCAGTTGTATTTTCTGTACAGATTTATCAGTTCTTGTAAATCATTTACCAACTTCTTTAACCTATGCACCTCTTCACAGTCACCACATCTCTGAAACAGTGTTTAGAAGTGAACCATTAGAAGACTTGCTACAATCTTCAAGACCACTAAAGGGCTGTCATAAACAGGAAGAAAACAAATGATTCTCTACATGTCTGGTATAAGACAAGGACAGTTGACTTACAATGCAGCAAGGAAGACACTTAGAAAAGATTCTTTCTAAACATAAAGACAGTGATGCAGTAGTAGAGGCTGCACAGGGAAGAGGGATGAGCATTTCATTCTCTGCAAATCTTAAGGACAGGTAAGACAAACGGGTACGAACAACGTACCTACAGCTGACATTCTTTGGAGTCAGAACCCTGTTTTTTATGCAATTTTCCAAGAAACCTCACAATTTTTAATGCCTTGCAATCTTGAAGATTTTATGAATATACATGTTGAACTGTTACCTTTATATGACATACAACAAAGAAAATCAAGTACATGTTGAAAGTGGGACTTAACAGAGTAAATTCCTCCTCTTTCCATTACGCACTTCGAACTGGGATTCAGAAGTTTAAGACAGCAGGTCTAACTAACATAGAACGTCAGTGTTTCCAATTTTTAAAATGCTGTTGGTTAGCTTTAATCTTTGCCTTTCTCCACTATCATACTACCACTTTTATAGATGCTACTATACCTAGGACACATAACATATGTAATTTATTTGTGTTTGCACAAATTCAGTATTCATAACCTTACAGCTAGCTGATTTGTAATACCTGTTTTCTCCAGGCCATAACATATGGTGAATTGCAATTAATTTCCAATAAGTTTGACAGAGATGAGGCATGTTTCTGATTTAAGTTCATAAGGAGTATCTTTACTGAAATTTAAGTGTTTTGTAGTTCTCAGGCTTATTTGTGTACTACAGAATATTCAAGATCATCATTCATATTTAGACTATTAATACAACCGTTAAAGGGTATTAATGTTGCACTATTTTATTTATTTTTTTTTTAATCTTTAAACGCAAGAAGATTGGAACTCAGTTCCTTCCTTACATGGAATTAAATCAATCTTCACAAAAACCAGTGACCTAATTATCATCCATTCCAACTCTAGCACAGAGCATATGTTCTGAAGTCTCTTAGTAATAAATCCTTTTATTTGCTACGTTTCTTACCAAAGGAGTCCACTGGCCAAAAGTCAGTCCAATTTCACCTTTGTTTTTGCTCGTAAAAAAAACTTCTGCCATTTGGAGTCCATTTTCTGGCCAATTTGCCTGTCCAAAATAATTTATATTAGCAAACTATATTATACATATAGAAATACAAGACATGCAAAGTTTCTGCTGTATGACTTACCTTATCAGTTAATTCAAGGTTTCGAGCACCTTGTTCCAGCCATTTTGCTAATATTTTCTGAAAAAAAAAAATACAGTTACAAGTAGAGTTATGCTATCTATCAAAGCAAGATTTCCCATTTGAAATAATTGGGAAAAAAATTCTTTTAAAAGATAGCAGAACAAGGTTCTGACATTCAAAAATAAAAGTCTGTAGGTCTGACTATAAAATTATCTTAGCCTGAGAAAATTACATTTTGCATGTGTTAAGACAGTCTTACCTGTCCCTTTGGCACAACTCTTCTTAAGAAAGGGATCACAACATTTTTAAGCCACAAACACAGTTCCTTCAAAGGGACAGTGACATGGATGGCATTAAGCAAGTTCTCTAGCATTTTCTCATCAAAGTTGCTTTCAAAATCTGCCTAAAATATTAAAACAGAACAATTACAGTTATATGGAGTATATGTTTATCTGATACTTTGTAAAGCTGTTTCACTAATAGGAAGAAGCAATAGATTTCATAAAGATAAAATCTCAGTAATCATAGATAGGATATTTTTTTTAAATAGCCCTGTTCAGAACAACTAGAGCTTGGTTTTCTTAAACAAGACCTAATAAAAGCAATTCCTTTGCAAATTACAGTGGTAGGATCATGTCTTATTAATTTAGGACTTGCTCTATAGTTCTGTCTAATTAACAAAACAACAGACATGGACCTGAAAGCCCTGCATAAAGATAATAGCCCAGAGCCACTATTACAGATGCGTCATTCAGAGTAAGAAGTCTATGTGACTATTTTTAAAGAATTTTAAAGTACCCAGCAAATGTCCACTTAAAAATTCATTTACATAAGGATGGAAAATATAAGAGACTTAACATCCTCCATGAATACCAATGAAATGTCTATGCCATCTCACCTGATGCCTAAGCCAGAGGTACTGTGCACAAGATAAATTTCCTTCTTCCAGCTGAAAAAGGATATTCTTGAAAACGTCTTCATTATTCAAGAATTCTGTCCAAGCAATACCACTAGAAGTGAAAGGAGGAAGAGAATCATAGAATCTCCCCCCCTGCCATGGGCAGGGACACCTTCCACTAGATCAGGCTGCTCATAGCCCCATCCAACCTGGCCTTCAGCACTTCCAGGGATGGGGCAGCCGCAATTCATCTGGGCAGCCTGGGCCAGGGCCTCACCGCCCTCAGAGTGAAGAAAGAAACTCTGTCCTTGATATATGTCAATATTAAAGGAGTTGCAGGGGGAGAACCTCAAACCTCTTCTAGCTAGCACTATATGCTGTAGGAGTATAACAGTGACAGTAGTGTTGGATTGTGTGTGCGTAAAGTCTCACCCCCTCCTATATATGCTTTAAAACAAACAAACAAACAACTGTAGAAGATAGTGCATGTGCAACAGATAATACATGTTTTCAATATACAGGATGACTCGACCTCTCTGTGTTCTTGCTTCTCCGCAGTAAAGAATGGGAAACTTCAAGAAGAAAAGGAAGGGTTTAAAGTTTAATGAACTCAAATTAAAACAAACAAAACAACAAAAAAACCCAACCAAAACCAAGCAACCAACCCACAACTAAACCACACCTTATTTCAGTGGCACATACTTAACTATTACAGCTAAATTTACTTTAAATCTTAAACAGAAACAAACCTGAATTTCTCTAGTCCAAAAGCTCCATAAAAAGTTGTAAGCCTTGCCTGAGCTCTCAATACCTGAATGCAGACGAGAGATTTAAGGTCAATATCTGGCTTTCCAAACAGTGACATTACATGGTTAGAATAACCGTCATGGAGAAAGAATGGAGAAAAATAAACACTTTTCAAGAATTTCAGTTAATAAAATATGTAAGTTTGTTTAATAAAGCATTAATCCAAAACGTCAATTGTGCAAACATTTTACACTGATTCTCCTTGAAGGCAGATAAGGCCTGTCCAGTATACAACTAGACTAAATAAGAAACAAAACTAAATAGTTAAAAGCACTTAAGAAAGCTTCTTCCTTCAATTTCTGGAGCATCTGAAAATGAATCTTTTTATGACTGAAGGAATCACTCATTTCTGAAACTTGTCATTACTATGTTTCTCTTTCATAATACAAAATATAATAAATTTCTAAACTTTGTAAAAGTTCAACAGTAGAATAGTCCTGAAAACTATATCATACTTGTTTATCACATGATACTGCAGGGCCAAGAAGTTTATCCTCACCTCAGTTATGGATACCAGAGCCCCATCAGATGATGGAGCAATGGTTTTATCATCTTTCTTCAAGATCTGAAATAAATAGTGAAATGGTTTGGCTGACAACTCAGTACATGCAGAACATGCCAGACAGTACTACAAATTTATTAAAGACATGAACAAAAATTTCTGTAAACTGGAGTAGTTATTTTAGGATGTTAGACTCTGATGGGATTTCTACATGTATGCAGGATCAGATAGATAATATCTCTCTGATTCTGTCTGATAAGGCAGGAGAGACTAAAATAACAAAAACAAAAAATTACATATTTTGAGCTTTTAGTCCTGAAATTAATATTTTAAAAGATATTTTAAAAGACTACGCAAAACTAAAACCTGCTTCCTGATGTGAAAATAAAACTGTAAGCTCTTTTTTGCCTGTAAGCAATAGCAAGAATGAGGTTGGAACAAGCTTTGCTTTTTCTTCATGTTTGATATCATACTGTTTATAACGTGTTCACTTTTTGAATGACTGTAACTGGTTTGAAGATGTTCCCCCTCTCAAGTTGTACAGAAGCACGTAATAGGAATGGAGAAATATAAGCGATTTAAACAAATAAAACTCCTTACTCTGACTTTAGCGTAGTTCAACATTTCTTGCGTGGCTTCATATAGTGGCCATGGAGCATTTATGCAGAAATCCACAACAAATTGGCTATCCTGTTTGCATAAGGAAACAACTGACATTAATTCCAAGCTCCTTATAATTTGAATTACTTTATTAAAAGAGGGTAGAAATAAACATACCTGAATTTTTTGCAAATTTTCTTTGGCTTCATTTACAAGATCCAGCCAGACTTCACGACCATAACTCCCAACAGAAGCTGAAGCAAGTTTCTCTAAAATAGTGTTTGCTTTCACTTTGTATACAAGCTGTTTAAAAAAAAAAAAAACAAACCAACAAACACAACAGTTTTCAGTTTGATGCAATTAAGTTTTAAGTTGACAGTCTTCAATTGAAAACTCTATACTTTAGTTCACAATGTTTTTAAGATAAGGTGTGTCCATGTACATTGAATGATTTCATTACAGAAATGGATTACAAATTAGTCCCTAACAATTGTGGTATCTTTTTATCTCACTGTCTAAGCCTGGGTTTTTTTTGTTTAAAAACAACAAACCAAAAAAGCAGAAGGAACATTCAAATTGCATCATTTGAATAAATCAGTTAATGAAGCCAGACTCTGTGTTAATAAACGCATGTGGAACTTCTCTATTTTACCAATACTGTTTCCTGCTACTTAAAGTGACAAAAGTCCCTTCTCCTGATCCTTATCAGGAGATGTACTTCACCACCACTTCTCATTGCAAGGTTTGTAAGTTATTCTGAATAAAAACATAGTTCACCATGTAGTCACCTAATTTTGAATCAGCTTTCAAGTCTAACGAGTTGCTTTGTAAGGTAACATTCCACTAGATTTGTAATATTTTTAATACTCTCTGTTGGACTATAGGGTAACCTTACGAGTAAGTTCAGTTATACTAACGAATCCCCAAATGTATTTATCAAGAATGGACAACTTACCTCAACATCTAGACCAAAATGAATAGCAAAATTCTCTGCTTCAGTGAATTTGTGTTTGTGAAGTAAGCGACTTAGTCTAGGGGTGAAATAAAGTAAAGTATACTACTTTAACATAAATGCAAAATCAGAGATAAAAAAATAAAATAATAAAATTGTGTTTCATGGAAACTAGTACCTATTTTCTGGCAAGGCTTCAGTTAAACTTCTCATCACAACAATAGAAACTGGGCCTTCAGAGGGTCTGAGGATGAGAGGGGACTATGTGAGCTTATCAACTGTGAAACAACTATATGTAGAAGTAATCTGCCATTTTTATACAATAATGATCTAGTAATAAAACATTATCTTACATCTGATGTTTTTCATGAATTCCTTCCAAGAAGTATATTGTATCCTGTAGCATGCAAAACCAGAAGTCATTAGGCAGGAAGGCAATCAGCCATAAGAAAGCACAACTGTGATGCATTATGTGATTCTTAATCTAGAAACAAACTACTGCTTTTCTCTCAGACAAGTTTGTTGGGTTTTTTTAAAATGCTTTTCCTGTTATTTCCTGGATAGTTTCCAGCATCTAAAATTTCTGAAGGGCTTTAACTGAACAGACCGAAGCCACTCTGCTAACCCAGTTCAAGTACCATCAGCACACCCTCCACATGAGTGAATCATCTCAAAATTCCACTTTGGTGTTGTCCAAGCCATCAGCAGGTCACACTGTATCTGTCTTCACACCTTTTAGAGTCTGATCTGTGTGATACGTTCCACAAAGGCAATATATGCCTTGGCATCTCCCACCTTGACTTTATCATCTCAGATCAAAGGAGAAGGATACATTAGACATTATTTTCTCCACTACATAATTGCATATGTAATTTTTTCGGCCAAGTGCTTCATACAAGGTAAGCAATTTCATCAGCTTTGCATTTTACTGCATATCCGATCCAGAGCTTACTACATTCACTTTCACAATTCCAATGAAGAGCCACTGCTTAGACTTCTGACTTGGTATCCTCTCACATACCCACTCCACTTCACCAGTGTTGATAACATTCCCAATTCATAAAGTCCTTGCTGTCTTTTTTGACCTTCTTTCATTAAAGTCTTTATAATAAGGAAGCAGTTTAAACAGTAAAAGAAGTAGTTCTCTCATCTAAACTCAAACAAATCCCAAATGAATCCAGAGCATTTTTTTATGCTAAGAAAATGTAAAACTTCATACAGCTTTTAGCTGTAACAGCAGCAAGAACTGGCAGTAATATTGAACACTGCAATAGACCTGAGCCTAGACTTAAACTGTTCAGTTTGCTATATATTGTATCTTTTTCTCCATCCTTTGGGGACATCGTTTAATCTTTCTTTGTATAGTTCCTGTAGTTTCTAGCACAAATTCATTCTAAACTAAGAATAACAAAGGACCCTCTTTAATAATTATACCTATTAAGACAACTACATTTATTCAAGGAAGAAGAACAACAAAAATCATCTAAACATACTGTGCCAATCCCACTTTGAACAAGTGAAGAAACAACAGATACTTCCAAAGAATAGAGCAGTTGCATAGTGGGCAACGCAAAGACCATTAGACATCTCATCTATAAAAGAAAAAGGAAAAACAAACAAGTCAGATTTTTTTTTTTCCCCTCATAGACTGGTGACAGAGTGATGTTTGCAGAATCATTTCTAGATGCCTATGGAGTTAGGTAGAAGACACTATTTTATAAGTTTTAGTGAAAAAACAGATCTCTCAATTTGAGAAAGTTTAATGAAGTTTTAGATGTTGCCTCTATTAAAAAAAAAAAAAGGGCAAAACAAACACCTAACAATCCATAAAAAACCCAAACAACAGGGCAGCTTGCCCAGTCACCACCATCAGACATTGCAATAGCCCCTCACTCGCTATATCCCAATGTATAGATGGTCACATATCAGTTTTGACTTTGAGTTCCTGAGAATCCTGTCTGTTCCAAATATTTAGCCATCTCCCTTCCTGCCCTCCCCCTTCTTTTTTTTCCATGAGTGAATGCATAACAGTTGAGGGACAGAACACAGATAAAGAGATTATACCTGTTTGCTATCCGGTATTGTCATGACTATCAGTTTAACATTGGCAAGCCCTTGCCTACAAAACAAGAGAGAAAAAAAGAAAGCTAAATATGCTGCATAAATCTTATGTTAAAAGTGTGAAATATTCTGGCTTCTGCATTTTAGAAAATTTCGTTTTCCATGGAAACTGGTACATTTTAAAACCCTATAGTGCACCCAAAAATAACAGTATTTTAGCATGTAGAGGACGTACATTTAACTTCTGACATTCTTAAGCTTTTCAAATGGATCTGATTCTTATTTTTTTAAAGTGGAACAGAGCAAAGGAAAAAGCCAAAAGTTTTGTCTTCTAATCTTAATTGCCATTAATTCATTTTATATTTTAAACCAATGCACACACCTCTAGATTTTGACTTCTCCATCTACAGAATGAAGATCTGACTATTTATCTATCCAAAAGACAGACTAGCTTTTTTATAACATCAGACTTGGAAGCAATATTATACACCTTATTTTAGAGGAGCATTTCCTAGAAGATACAGGTTACCTGCAAGATTCCTTAGCATAAACCACAGATAAACCAAGAAAAAGCAGAAAGCGCCAAGGTTTTATCTTCCACAATACAAGAGCTAAGGATATCTACAGTCTAATTATTTCATCCTATTGATTAGAAAGATGCCAAAGATTTCTAAAAATGCGCTACCACAGAAAATCAAGTGTTTGTGGCATATCTCCTGCAACAATAGACAACTTTTCACTTTTCAGAATTGGTGCTATAATGCTTTACTTACCATATGACCAGAGAAGAATCTGACTCTGTACTTAGAAGAAATTCTTCAATATGTATTAAAGGCCAATCCCAAATTAGAGTAAGAGAATAAACATCCCACATGCTTAAGATATTCTAGATTAAAAAACAAACAAACAAAACCAACACAGATACGGATTTCATATTTTCTTCAGAAAGACTTTTTTTCACCTTTTTTGAGCAGAATATTAATATATTCCATACCTTAAATCATGAGTAGGAGTAGCATAAAACAAAACAAAACAAACCCAAAAAACAACCCTGCACAGTAAGATCAAGAAACTGTAAATATAAGCAACTTTATTTTATAGAATAAATATGGCTGGTTCAATAACATTGTAAAATAAAGACTAAATCAATTCATTACACATACCTCTGTATCTAAAACAAACAGCAGATTGTCAAGAACTTGAAGTTTTGCTGCATCTAAAAAATATCCATAATCACGGAAATGTATTATTTTTCTTGAAAAATGTATTGGAAGCAAAAATGTGTTAAAATGTGCAACCAAGCATTGGAAACCTACAGATGTTTAACTTAACTTCCTAAGTCTGTGAAAAGTTTAGCTTAAACAGATTTGTGATGTACGTATCTAAGTTAAACTCAACAATTTTGAAGTAAACATTTTGGCTGTACTTTTACAAGAAGCGTTCCATCTGGTATAAGTGTGCTTACTAAAAACAATTAAAGAACTGAAAGTCTCTTAGTATTTTCTGCAATTAAATATGAATTCTACATTTATCTATAAAAAGAAAGAAAAAAAAAAAAACACGAACTTTTCTTTACCTTTGATCAGACTTGAATCAGCAAAACTTCGAACAGACACCAGGTTGTTGGTAGTGTCTACCTCCCATTTGGAGAGTACATAATCGCCTTTACCCTGTTAGGAAAAGCAAAGTAAAATGGGGTTATACACTAGAAATTTGCCCACTGATGGGTGTGCTTCTTCAATTGACCTTCATCTTATAAACTTGTAAAGCTGCAAAACTAACTTAAACTTTATTCCCAGTGCATGTTGATGTTCAGATTTTTTTTATTTTTAATTTAGCCTTTTCCTTTCTCCTTTCAAGTCTGGCTTTTACTACAGTAATTGTTACAGTCAGCATCTTCCTCAAACTTTTTTGGCTCTTCTAAAAATGAGTCTTATTTCAAAACATCCACTTTCCATTTTCATAGACCATAAAACCTGAATGAAATATACACTGAACCTACTGAGAAAAATTGCTTTGAATTTAACAGGCCTCAGTCAATGAACTCAGAAAACTTGTTTTCAGACCAAAATATCATTTCAAAATATGTCTATATTTTTATTTTTTTTATTAGTTCCTTTACTTAATTCATGCTTAAGGGCTTTGCTCGATGGGGACTTTGTTACTTTGGCAAGCCTTTGTTGAATGTGAACCCGATTAGAAGACTCTTGTCAACTTTGGCTTTGTCTCTGACCTTAAGGCAAAGACTGTAAACAGACTAGCCTGTACAGGCAAGGAACCACAGTGATTTACTGAGATCATGCAACCAGGGTGAAAATATTTTTCCCCCATCCATCAAAACAGAGCAAGTCCTCAAATGACAACATGACAAGTTATTTCCTTAAGAGAAAAACTACGGAAGGACTGCACAACTGATAAACTTCAAATTTACAGTGAAGGAAATGAAAGATGAAGTCTTAGTGCAAAAAGTTTATTATCTTTTTTTTTTTTTCCCAGCCAGATAAAGATAAATTTTGTTGCAGATCAAAGAACACCATCACTGATCACATAACAATTGTTACAAATACATTCTTAGTACTTACCCCAATTATCAAATGGATTTTGTTCACTGAGTTACTTATCACAAAATTCTGACAGCCGAGGCTGTGATACTCTTCCGTGGAAATGAAAGCTGTCTTTATCTGTCCTTGTAGCTTGTGGGGTGGAAGGTGAAGGGAAAGCAAACAAAAGGGGGAGGAAAAAAGTTGTTTATACAATTAGTGGTTAAAACCTTGAACTGCTCACTTCCCCATGTACAGAAATAGTAATAATCACAATTATGAGTTGTAATAATGAACTGCTAAGTAGAAATGTACAGAGCAAAGTTTTGTTACAAACTGTGCACCTAAGACATGTTATAAGTTAGCAGGTATTTCTTACTTTCTTTGCCGTAATCATATCCATCTTGTCAATCGCTACATTTAAAAACAAAACAAAAAATCAGTGTTAAATAAACTTTCACAAAACTGAAAAAAAGCCGCTAAATGTCAGGATAGCTTAATCCTAACCTGACTACGCTGCGAAACAGTTTAGCCAGGATCTTTGACAGGGTCTGTTTCTGTTGATCACAGTACTGAGTTACAGAAAATTAACTAACAACTATACTCATATAGTATTAAAAGTTTAAATTATTCCAAATATTTTTCAGTGCAGCTAAGACTGATTATGGCTTAAAATCCTGCTTCCATAGTATTCAGTACTCTCTCTAAAGCAGTGACTCAGAGAAACATAAGTTAAAGGAATTATTGGAAGAATACAAAAATAATTCTGTTACAGAACTAGTGGTATATCAGTTTCCCTTTAAAAACAAAGATTACATAGAAAATCCCAACTCAATATTTTATTCCCATTAGAAATATACAAGGAAAAGTTTTTTAATACAGCTCTTCCTGTTCACATGGAAATCCCAAGTGGTTTATAGATCATCCTACCTTCCTGTGTTTTAGCAAGTGGGAGACACATAATGCAGAAGAATCCATTGCTTGTGAGAACGAACATATGATAAACACCTAAAAAAACCAAAAGATCAATACAAATATTTCAAACTTAATTGTAATTAACCATATATAAATAACCATAAAGAGACGGTTTGCTTATAAATAGGACAGTGAAATAACTGACAAATAAATAATCTGGCCAATAGATTAGACTATTTTTAATCAAAAATTCTGTCATCTTCAACAAAGAGTAGAATAACTTTGTACATCTTAAAGTTCTGTTTGAAATGATGATTTTTGTACACATCCATCAGAATGCAAATTCTGTTTTCATAACAAAACTACATTTAAATATATTATACTGTAACAGAACACTGGGAGCTTATAGAAGAACGGGAACTACTAAAATCTGAAGTCTGATAGAAGGAATCCTTCCTTTTTGAACATTTTCATACATTCACCACAGTCTCAAAAGAAAGAGGTACTGAGTTTGGAACATTTGCTGTTTTCTATGATGTTTGTAAAATAATTAATGAGAGCTAAATATCTTTACAGGAAAGCATTAAGAAAAGCACATTTAATGTGTGCAATGCAAAGTAAAGCCGTATCTGGTTATTTGTTTTGCAGTCTCTTTCCCCAATAGATACTAAAGGGGAACAAAATCATGAAAATTGAGACAAGGGGTGGGGAGAGGAGAAACCAAATACTTACCTGCATCTGCATTATCTTTTTCAATAAAGAGATTTAAGTAAGTCTTTTCACTTGAAGATTTTTCAACCAAAATCTAAAATAGGATCAACATAAATACTATTAGACTATTATTCTGTATTTTATTTTAAAAAAACCCACACAAACCAAAACAACAACAAAATTATTTGAAATACTGATTGTCAGTTCAATCTTTAATTTTTTTTCTTTAATGAAGAACTAGTTCTTGTTTATACATGCCATTCCTAAATGTATTTTGCTTATTTGTTACTTGTGGAAACAAAAGTGTCCCTTTAATCTGTTTGTTTGTTTAAATTAGAAAATGTGTTCAAAACACAAGAATGTTTATATTTTGATAATTGGAAGAAAGAAAAATCTAACTCAATAAATTCTGAAAATAAAAGGTTTTCAGCAAAATTGAAATAGAAAAAATACTGTACCTTAGTCAGCAAGGTTTGTTTTGATGGTATGTGAATAAGATGGAAATTGCCGCTTCTCTCACCGACCACAAGGAATTGTTTTTCTTGACACATGCCAACTACATCCACATTAGTATCTAAAAAGTTCCATGGCAAATATCAAGATTTGGGCTTTATTAATAGATATTAATTTTTGAAACACAGGAATCGGATAATACATTGTCCAGATTCCTTAAAAATGTTTTAGTTTGATTAAGCAAAGTACTGGGGAGGGCATATAGGGAATGGTTCTGGTACCCATTATTCCCATTTCAGTGAAAAAGTTAGCAAGCATTCTAATTAAATTATACAGACATACTTAGTTAATGACATACAGAATCAGCAATCACTTTTTATTACTCAGGTATTTATTATAATACTTCCTCTTACACACGAGTTAGATATACAATATGCTTGCTATAGTCTCCTATACAAACCTAATATACATATTTTAAAAGCTAGTTTTAACTTCCAGTTGAATGCCAAAGTAGTGAACTCACCAAACTGAACGTGCATCTGAAGAGACTGCCCAGCACTGTCAAGAAGCGCCACAGACCCATCAACAACAATAATACTGCCATCCCTCGAGTTGCATGCATACAACTGCGGATCAACGGAGACCTAAAAAAAGGTTATACATAATAACTGAATAAAAATCAGTATTTCTGAAACACTTCAGAAAATATGACAAAGGTCTGGTAATTATTAAGAAAAAGAACAACACGGCTTTAATGAATGCTACCTTTTCTGAAGATGTGATTCGGAGTAGCGTATCCACTTGGTATAACGCAGTTCCACATTCGCGTCCTAAACCTACAGGAAGCTGCTCACCCCCTGTATCATCATTTGCGAGGAGTTCAATATCATTCCACATGTTTACCTATCACAAACATTTAAAGAACACGCTGTAAAGCAGAACCTTAAGAGTTACGTGACCACACACCAGTTATTGATTTCGTTATTCTGCTGTGCTCCCGCGCCTAGGAGGAAGGGCGGTACAATAAGCCTCCCAAAGGCAAACCGCGCTTTTAGAAAAGACACAGCGAAGTCGCCAGAGCAACGCTGACGTCCCCGGCGGGCCCGGCTGAACGCAGCTTGGCGAGGACAGGTTTGGCGCCCGAGGCTGAACAAAACCCAGTGCCAGAGAGCCTTCCCCACCGGGCAGCGGGCAGCCCTAC
>KL280404.1:9878-44005 GCA_000699545.1 Podiceps cristatus | reverse complement strand
GGGACAGCGGTGACAGGACAAGGGGGAATGGTTTTAAACTGAAACAGGGTAGGTTTAGGCTGGATATAAGGAAGAAATTCTTTACAATGAGGGTGGTGAAACACTGGAACGGGTTGCCCAGAGAGGTGGTGGAGGCCCCATCCCTGGAAACATTCCAGCCCAGGCTGGACGGGGCTCTGAGCAACCTGATCTGGGTAATGGTCTCCCTGCTCACTGCAGGGGGTTGGACTAGATGGGCTCTGGGGGTCCCTTCCAACCCAAAACATTCTATGGTTCTGTGATCACTGTGTGTCACCTTGGGTTTTTATACTTGTCCTGAACACAGATGCTGTTGGAGCAATGTCACTAGGCTAGATGGCTTTGCTTTCTTCCGATACCTGCAGGGCTGGGGCAGGGAGTGTGGCAGTCTCCAGCATCACTGCTTGCCCCAAAGGACACCTTCTGTTGTGGATTAAGCACACTGGTTATTGCTGTCCCCCAAAAGTAAAAAATACCACCAATTAAATTAAAATTGAATGTTGAACTGTTCCAATGGCAGTGAGAATCCCACCCTATTTTGCCTGCTGCTTCCATCTCTCTCTCCATCCTTCCTCAGACTCCTTCATCTCCCCAGGAGGAAACACAGAGATTTTGGTTTGGTCTGGATTTATTCCACCATTTATTTCTTCTGTTTCTCTCTCGGATTTCCATTCCCTTGCTCAGGACACACATACTCATCCTCTAAACAGGCACGCATATATCTATATATACAGTAAGGCACAATCACTCACATCCAGATGGGACACTGCTGAGAGAAGAAACGGGGTACAGTGGATGATTGCAGCCTGCCCTGGAACACAAGCTTTAACAAAGAGATTAAAATGGATTCAAAGGCAACAATGCTCCACAACACAGCTCAAAAGGATGCGGGGATCG
Source organism: Podiceps cristatus (assembly GCA_000699545.1). NCBI lineage: Eukaryota > Metazoa > Chordata > Aves > Podicipediformes > Podicipedidae > Podiceps > Podiceps cristatus. The sequence goes on along the minus strand of KL280404.1, from coordinate 43,090 downwards.
TGTTTGCCAACAAGCCCGTGCTACGCAGGAGGGGCAACACTGCTGGCTCTCAGCAGATGACACCTCAGTGCTCTCACCTGGGAAAAATAAGAGCGGGGCGCAGAGCCACTTCTTTCCTCACAGTTTAAGATCTGCTGAACAGAAAGGGGATATCCCTCAAAACCACAGGGTTTGTCACACTGCTCTATTGCAGAGCCCACTCAAGGACAGATGTGGGCTGTGTTGTGTAAAATGCTTGTGCCTGCCCAGAGAGACAGGGACAACCCAAGCCTCCAACTCTGCTCAGCTTAGCGTTTGCTAGGAGGAGCTTTGTGATGAATGAAGAGGAGCTGGCTGGTTCCGCCCTTGGTCTCTGTAACTGCACCTGTGTTGCTGGGTACGAGGTGGCTGGCGGCAGGTTTAAGCTCCGGTCCCTGACCGTTCCCACGGCCTAATAGCTGGCTGACTCCTTGGCTCAGCTTTTGACAGGTCTCACTTTCCACAGCTCCATGTCACACTGTGGACGTGAGGCCTGCGGCCTTGAGCCAGAGCAGCTTTTTATTCAGTAACACAGATACGGCTTCAAGCACAGGAAACTGGTCAGGTGAGGGTCTGTTATCTAGCTTTCCCTTCATAACTTATTTCGTGTAGGCAACAAATAGTCTCCAGATGTAAAAGCTTTTTTGGCTTAGCAACTGCTAGACCCATGGCTTAACTAGTACCCCAGGAGTGAATGCAAATCTGATACAATGCCTAAGTCCTTAGGAGGGACTGGCTACCTGTCCTTCACCAGTTCATATTTAGTCAGGCCATATGACTGGAAACTCAGCCATCTAAGACCTCTTCTTAGATCTAGATAAAATTAATCGGCTATTGCCAGTAAGCCAGGAGGCTTCTTATCACGACTGGCACTCGGTGGCCACACACTGAAAATTTCAAGAGAGAATCAAAATGTTGGATAGGGTCTGGAAGTGAGAGAGTCTGATGGACAGGCAGCCCTTCTAAATCTGAACTGGAGCACAGAGCTGGATAAGAAAACCTGCCCTACTGACCTATGCAGCACATCTTTTCTGTGCATCGAATCTCTTGGTTGTTACTTTCTACCGCCACTAAAAACACCCCAAAGTTGAAGTATACAGAAAAACTGCCCAACACAGATAGCTGTTTCACAGATCAGCCAGCTTGACCCCCTCTTCAAAGGGATTTTATGCTTTATGAACAAGCCCTAAGATTTTTCCCCATATTTAGGGTTCACATTGTCTGTCATACAGCATATATGGAGAAAACATACTTCTTCCTACTGTTAAAACATTATTTACTGAAATTTGAAAACCCAAAATATTTCAAAAGAAGCTACCAAAAAGGCACCGTACATGTATGTATGTAACTGATGAACTTCATCTAAGACCAATGCAGGGGAGAAGAAAAAGGCATTTTGGAGCAGGATGAAGGAACAGAAGGCCCAGGAGTGGTGGCGGCTGTTGGCTCCAGGACAGCACGTATCAGGTCTCTCAGTCTTCAAATATCAGCAAGGAACATCGACCAACACCTCAGTTTTCAACTCTAAAGCGATTGCAAGCCAGTCTCTTGTTCCAACTGTCCCAAAATACAATGGTGCAGAGCAGAGCAGCGAGCAGCCACTCGGCTCCGGGATGAGTCTGGACCTCGGGGGACAGCCATACTCTGCTCCTCTCCTGCCACTGAAGGTTTTCCAGTAGCTTCCACCTTGATTGTGTTAGATGGCTCCTAGGTTAAGTCTCCTGTGCCCTGATTAGGTATGTCCTTTTGAAAGGGGAAAAGTAAGAAAATTATGAAAAATAATCATGGGTCTAAGTAAATACAGTGCTGGAGAGTCTGTGACCGGGGGGTACTTTGGTAGTTTCCGTGCTAGGAGGCAAAGGCAAGCTGCAGCCTGAGCACCAGCCTGCTTCCTTCAGTTGCTCCTTGCCAAACCAAGGAGGCATTCGAAGAGGGAACAGGTGGTTGAGGTGGGAGGAAGTGTTCCCTCAGGCATCTGTGACTACATCAGTGGTTAGAGAATAGTGAGAAGCTACATGAACAAACCCCACTTTAGCCAGTGGAAATCCTCCTTATTTCAAGTGGCAGAGGCCCATGTTTGCATGCTTCTAGGGCTGATTGTGAAACCGGTATGTGTACAAACGCTATTTTTGCTGGCAAAGCTAACAAGCTAAAAATTTATATATAGAGAGAGAGTATATATCTACACGTACATATACAATGTGTGCACACATATACACATAAATATATGTAAAGAGGCATGTTGAGATAGTGTATACATGGTTGCTGCTGGGGAGAGGTGCTTTTACTGTAAGTACTTTCAAATTGCTTTCAAAACAACAACTGAGCAGGGTGTCTGAGCAGAGTCTCTCTGTTATACCAAAAACAGAATCAGCTTTGCTTCTCCATCCCCTCTCTCTGCACCACCACCCAAGAGAGCCAGTTGTTTTAAATACCCTGCCTTGCAGCTGCTACAGGCCTGAGATTCGATCCTTCTGAGGTGTGGGGAGCAGCAGAAATGTTGGTGTGTACCATCAGAGTTGCCATTTTCATTAGTAAGCAAAAAACCCCCTTTGGTATTTTAGGAGCCATCATCATGCTGACCCATCTTACCTGTGCGTCACGGTTACAGTGCACTCTGGTCCTGTGTGGCTGATGCTAAAGGCTCACTGGCAGTCTCTAAGCCCACTGCGTCCTGCAGCGGTTCATGCGCCAGTGGTGTTTCTTCGGTGTCCAACGTTCTCCTTGTGTCTGTGCTCTCACTGGTCTCCTTTGCTTCAGCTTCAGCTTCTTCCTTCTCCTTGTCCCCCTTTTCCTGTTCAGAGGCATGGCCTTCCTGCTCTTCTCCCTGGGGATGCTCACAGACCTTCTCCTCCTTGTCTCCAGAGGGAAGCTGGAGACAGTTCTCCTCCCTTGGGGCACCACAACACACCTCCCCCTCCTTTCTCTCCCCTTCGTTACTCTTGCAAGGAATCACATCTTCTGACTGTTTTTCCCCTTTTTCTTCATCTTCTGATTTGCTGGATCCTCTCCTTGATGGGGGTGTCTCATCAGACCCCAGTTGTTTCTTCTGGTCCTTGCTCCCTGTTTCTACCTTCTCTGTCTTGCCCTTGGGCCCAAACACCTCATCCCCATCTTCCTTGGCACCATTTTCTGGAGAGGAGATGTTGACCCCTAAATCTTCCCCATCTCCATACTCGGACAGAGATCTTCGGAACCTCCTGGAGGGAGGCCTGCGCTTTATCGATCCCCGTGTTCGCACCTTGGAGGCAGGAAAAGCAGACATTGAAGCAGTCAAGAGAGCGGTACTGGAAAGCAGGAAAGCACAACAGAAGAAAATACCATGGGAAAGTTGATTACTACCCTGGTAGCCTCACTTTTCCTGCTCTGCTACTGAGAGGCAGGGAGACAGGGCTCCTACCCACCAAAGACTACTTTAGAGGACAAGCAGATCCCTAATATATGCCTCCTTTCCTTCTGTAAAGCTGGTGCTGAAGATCATTGTCCCATTTTAAAATCTGTCTCCTTGACCAAGTTAGACCCTAACCCAAGGATGCTGGATTCGTTATGCAGATGCTGCTGACTTTGGATGTCTGGGCCTTTTCTACTTTTGGCAGTTTAGTGTTTGAGGAAGGAGTCTGCACCCCAGCTGAGGATGAGGAATGCGGGTTGCAGTTCCCCATTTAAGTGCTGGGCACTCTGCGGGCCACCTGGTGAGCTGTTGTGCTCTGCGTGACTCCCTGAGCTGCACCTCAGGCAACACTGACATTGGCTGGCACATGGCATCACCTGCTTGCAGTGTTCCCTGCCCAGCTACCAGGCACCCCGTTACTGCTGGGCTGAAGTGACCAAGTCCTGCCACTTCACACCTCCCCTTTAGCCACTGGGCCAGGAAGGCTGCTGGAGCTGCTGGGCCACGAAGCGCCGTGGGCAGGTGGGCAGAGGGGAGACTGCAGAGAGCTACACTGCAAGGCTGTTTCGAACCCGGCATGTAGATCTCCTCCCTTGGATACAAATGCACACTGTTATGGCAGGACTGATGGCTATGGCCTCCCCTTCCTCTTCATCCCGATGTGATAAGCAAGCTTTCTCCTGCTGCAATGGAGCAGGTAGCACATACCCTACCTTGTTATAGAATTGCAGCTGAGTGCCTTCCGGAGGTTGATCAAAGCTGACCGGCGTCTCGTTCACCTCACTGGGCTGGGACTGAATCCCTGGGCTGCTGGGCGTTGAGGGAGGGGTGCTGAACGGAGAAACCAGGGCTTTCAGACCAGGGCTTTTGGGAGATGCTCCCGGCAGCAGAGCAGCTGGAGCAAAAGCCAGATTGGCCTGCAAAGAAAAATCCCCGTCACGGGCGTGCGTGACACGGGCGTGTACTACACGCGATAACCACACGGTGGAACCCTTGCTCTTGCCACCGGAGCTGCCACATCCCTCAGCTGTCACAACCCACATACCTTCTGGTTATGGGTCTCTCCTGGTGACACTGTCAACAAACAAGTCCGGGCAGAGAAGTTATGGCTGGACATCTGCCCTCCCCCAGCAGCTGGATCTCAGGACATGTCCTTTTGTCATCCTGAGGCCTTTGGGGATTTTCCAGTGACCCAGCCAAGCCAGCACAGTCTACAGTGGCTGAGCCGGGAGAAAGTCTGAACAAGCAGCCAGCAATCACTCTGAGATTTAAACCTCCCTGTGTGTGCCCAAGCAGACCTCGCATTCTCAAGCCTGGTCTGCAGGTCTTCTGAATGATCTGCACAGTTGTGAGGAGGGAGAAGACCACGGAAAGAAGTAAGTTCACGATTAACTGCGGCAAAACACATCCTGCTGCCCTGTCACTAAGAAGCTCTCGTAGGCAAACGTCCTTGGGGGCATTAAGAGGGACAGTGCTATGAATAGGCACACGTTGTGTCAGGGCGGCCAGGAGGCACCGTGCTCTGGAGTCCTGCGTGCAGCGGCAGGGCACTATGGCTATGGCTATCAAGCGCTGAGCCGCCCTCAGCGGCACAGATCAGGTGCTGCTGTGAAATGCAAAAAGGGCAAGAATCACTGGGTGTGTTTGCATGTAAGTGGGGGAATCGAGGCGAGGGAAGCACAGAGCTTCTAGGCACGTGTAGGGGGGTGCCAGAGCCCGGAGAGCACTCCCCACTGCCAGGATTTTAGCTGCCTGCACTCAAGGCCAGCTCCCCAATAGAGTGCAGGTGACTCAGTTTAATGACTTAGACTGCTGCAGAGAAAGAGCTGGAAAACATTTCAGACAGGGTTTTCCCTCGCTTTCTCTTGCAAGCTGCATTTCAACTGAGGCTCCTGTCCCTGCTCCCTCCCCATACCTGTGCTGCTGCCATGCCCATGCCCAGCCACATACCCCGCAGATGCAAATGACCTATGCACTGACCTGCCTACGGAGATGCCTGAGGATCGCTGGACTGTTTCTGATGCTGGTTACCATCACCAGACCTGCTCTGCCTTCCTTTTGTGTATTGTGGGACTAGGCTCTCGTCGGTGAGGCCACTGCCCTGCTTACCTAGCTGTCACCCTTGGCTGCTGGATCCCCTTCCCCTGTGGTGCTCCACAAGGGAAGTAGCCATGACAAATACCAATCAGTTTTAATTTGCTGGGGCAGCCATACAGGCTCTTCCAGGACCTACCTGCAGCTTTTCAATCATGGGAGAGCTTTTCACCTTGACCTTGGGAATGGGGCAAGCATTTGGAGACCGCTTCTGCAAAACAAAATGAAACATCAGAAAGTCACAGTAAAGTAGGTGCAAAAAAAAAAAAAAAGGAAATACAATGAAGGCAGAAAATTTGGAAAAGATAAGCAGAAAGTCCCAGTAGGGGAGCAAATGAAGCCTCATATAGTGTCTTCACACAAAAGTTTGCTTTCTTCTTTCCTGACCCTGCTCCCCTATCTAGCCATCCTAGGGCTCTATATACATGTATGCTTCCTCTGGGAGAAAAGGTGATTAAAAAAAAAAAAAAAAAAAAAAAAAGCTTTCTGGCTGAAGTGTCCAAGTTAGGTGATATGTAATGGCTCTGCTGCTCTATGGCCTTCACTAAGGTATCTAACCTATGACACAGTTTTCTCAGGTATTATTTCAAGACCAGACAGATAAAATTTCTACCTCTATTAAGGTATAAACCTTAATGTTGGCAAACATCGTGAACTTTTTGTGACAGGAAAGACTTTCTTTCACCACTTGACTAAGAGAGTTAAAGGATATCCAATTAGTACGGGCAAGAAAGGCAAAAGTGGCCAGAAAGGCAGAGCTATGAAAGGCTGAAAACATATTGGGAAAGGGGTAACATTGCTTTGAAAAGGGGCGTATTGCTTTTTTTCAGGTCCAAAGGAAAAGGAAGGAATCCAAGGTTTTAAAGCTTGTGCTCCTTTGGCATAGATGCAGCAAGAGCCTGTAGCTGTCAGAAAAGAAGAACCATCTGCTTGTCAAGGGCAGGTGACAATGTGAATTTTGGTGGGTAGACCTCACACCCTGAAATGCAGAAGGACAGAAATGACTGGAAAGGGCCTGAGCATAAACTTTAGTGAGTCACAGCCAGCCTACTGGGACCTGTTCAGTCAAGGGTGAAGTATGGAGGACACCTCAAGACAATATTCTGTGGGTATTGCTGACAAAACCCCTCTTCACTCTGGATTAATTATTCCCTTTTTCTGAAGAATGAAAAATGCCAAGACCAGAGCTATTACACCATTATACTCATACCTCTGGAGTTCATCTAAAAGCAACAAACAGCATGGATGCTCCCTGTGCTAAGTGCTGTTTAAATCCAATAAATGCTAGCAGTTCCTGCTTTAAAATGCTTGAAAGGTGGTAACTGGGTGGATCCCTCAGTGCTCTAAGGATAAAAACAAAAGCAGTAGAAATGGGTTGTGTATCCATGCCACAGGAGTGGGCAACAGCACGGAGCTGACTCTGAGTCAGTAGGTGTGTGTGAACAGGGGAAGGTTTGATGCTGTATGACTGATGTCTTTTGCTGCACAGCCTGACCTCTCTGCTACCTCCAAGCTCATGTCTTAGGAGAGAACAAGTTGCAGAGAGGAGAGACCTTGTCCATCTATTAAATTGATACTCACTTGCTCATCATTTTCACTTGTCTCAGTTTTGTGGGAATACAATGGAAGGGAGCATGGTGGTTTCCTCCGAGTTGGCTTATGTGGTGCTACCTAAGAGAAGAAAACAACAAACAAAACAGCAGGGAAATAGTGTGTTGGTTTTTTCGGTTTTGTTTTTATTTTTTTTTTTTTTTTAAAGGCAGTGAAATTCAAGCGCTAAAGCGCATGCTCTGTAACTGATCTGCTTGGATGGCAGGGCTCAGCTTGCCCCAAGGAGACATCCAAAGGTAGCAGAAGATAATAGCATATGGGCATGTGGCCAGCATGCTAGGTGTGCTTGCAGCACCTCAAGCCTAATCTTAGTGCTGGGAAAGTAGTCTCTCTCTATCCACAGTATGAACCACAAGACTTCAGGCTTTGTGCAAAGGATACCCTTCCAAGCTGTGGAGGGTAGAGAAACTTTCCCAGAGGCTTCATTTTCAAAGCATCCTGCTGGAAACCCCCTCACACTGGAATTATTGTTCTCTTTCCTGTCTTATTACCAGGATTTCCTTTCAATGACTCTCAGCTGCCTACCTGGTTTGTGATTTTTCCTACTTTGCATCTGATGTATTTTAGGGGCAAAAAGGGGAATTCTGACATTTTCAACATGCCCTGTGGCCCCATTCATTTCTCTCTAATGAAGAAGAGCAGCTCGCAGAGAGAAGGTCTCAGCTGTAATGTTTAGGTTGACTAAGAAACAGATTCTCCAGGGGAGAAGGAACAAGACAACTGAACGGCAGGGACGCCGGTGCCTTCTGACCGTCCTTGGGCTCTCAGACATACAAAGTGCTCACTAGGAAGGAAGAGACATATAGCATGGCATCTATGGAGTCGCTCCTTCGTGACTATTGCTCTGGTCCTGAAGACAAGCTGTGTCTATTTTTATGCCAGGTTTGTAACCTGTAACACACAAAAAGTGTGTTAACAGACAAAATACTTGGATAATATTTGCAATATAATATTTGGATATTTTTTTTCCTTCTAATAGGCAGTTAGTTATGTGAAGAGTTGGAGTATGTTGTCTTTGCTCTCTGTAGATTTGGCTGTCTTGGAGGACCTGTAGACTCAATGTCACTTAATTTCTGGTGGTGCTGCACCCAGCTATGGCAATGCGGTGTCTCTAAGCAGCCAAGGGCAGCTCTGCTGTTGTTCTTATGTCATGCTAGGAAGCAATAATGTCATGTCTTATTGAAACCCACCATTTTGCAGCCATGCAATGCTGTGCTGTGCCAGAGTGAATGTATCAGAGGTTCCCTGGTTGATAGGTTCCCCTTTGCTGGCATGGGTCAAGCAAGGGTTAAAGACCATCCATTCAGCCATTAATCTGAAGCCAGCTTGAGAAAGCGGGTGGAGAAGTGACAGATGGCTTGAAGAGAAAAGACAGGAAACTTTGTCCTCCTCTGTCTCTGGAGAAAATGAGTTTCCTCCTACTGTGAGGCCCCTCCACACTGCCTTGGCTTAGGAGCAGCAGAGGTCTGCAGATAACACGAGAGAGGTCTGGGAACTTGCTTCCTTCTTAAGGGTGAGGGACTTAGTGCAACTCAATCCCATACCTTAAAAAGAGGAAATGACTGTAATGGGACAGATGGAATGGCATGCTGGTGACTTGAGGGGAAAAAAAGTGCTTGGGAAGAGATCGTCTGTTCCCACCCTGGGGCCCGGCTGTGGGAGTGTTAACCTCTGAGAGACAGTGGCATGCCAGCCCTGCGGGACAGAGGTCACGGCTGCACCCAGCCAAAGACAGGAGGGGTGACAGCAAGGATCCCCTTAGGCCCAGCCTGGGACATGCTGCGATCAGCTGAGCAACAGAAGGAAGCAGTTCAGTTTTAAAGGGGCACCCACTGACTGAAGAGGGCCACCAGTAAATATTTATGCTTCTAAAAAAGTCTATAATGCCACAGGGGGCTCTCCTAAAATGTCAACCTCCATCCATAAGCACCCTGTCTTTCCTTTCTTCCTAAAAGAGGTATTCCGGTGTTTTGCTTATCTGGTGAAAGACAGCTGGTGAGGCAATGCTCGGCCTAGTGGGCTTTCTATAAAATAAAGTTTCAGCATGAGAGAGAGAGGCACAGAGTCTGAAATGTCATTGGGAAGAGGTAACGAGGGCAAGTAAAGAGACAGCTTTCTCTCTCAGACCCATACAGAAGGCAGTACCTGAGGGAAACCTTCTCCTTTTGTGAACTAGGTGCTGGTGACCTGCCACTGGCTTCTGCACTGTATAATGTGTTGTTCGCTTTCTTTTTCCATGGCTCAAGATTAGCTAATTCATTATTCATTGTTGCCCTCTGCCCACAAAAGCCAGCCCAGATGGTACGTGCATTGCTGTCTGCTACTGTTAGGGATGCATGTGCTTTACAGTGTCTCAGTTACAGTGTCTAGTTGTCCTGAGGCATGGCTCTACCAAACTACTCATCCACAGGACGGCAATGCATGGAAGATACTGCCATAGCTTGCATTGCACCAGGAGACAAATCCTTTGCGAAGACTCAAAATCAAGGTGGATTCATGCTCAGATCACTGATGCTCTAACTTCCACAGGCAGAGGTGAGCACCTCACTTCCCACTGAATTGCCTGCTGGTGGCTGCAGAGCTCCTTACCTCTTTTCCAGGGATACTGGCTGCTTGCTCTTTGAATTTCCCTGCTAGCTGAGCCACTGAAGGAGATGCCGATTTGTCCACCTCTGAGTTGGTCTCTGCTGGCCTGTTCTGACAAATCGGGAACAACAAATTATGAGCAAAGGCTGGAAAAAACAAGCAGGCTAGAGAGAAGCCTGCACATGTGTTACAAAGTTCAAGAGTAAGCAAGGACTTAAAGCAGAGTTTCTCACATCTGGCATCAATCATCCAGTCTGAGAGCAAGAGGCTTGGGAAGACAGGACTTAGCAGCATTTTCAAATATCCCAGAAAAACAGTAATTCACACAGAGCCTTTCAGCTCTAGCTGGAGATCCTACACTTGGTATTTGTCACTGGAAGCAAAATAAGTATCTCAAGCCAAGTGTCTGGTCCCCATCTTTTCCTTGCAGGGAGCAGTTGGAGCGGGGCAGTAAAGGATGTTCCCATACACCTTCACAGTCCTCCCATCCTTTTTTTTACTGCCCTAGTCCCCAGCACCCTTCTTCTTCCAGTGGTTCTGCTGAGAGAAGCCATTCCCTGTCCTCACATCAAGCCAGCAGCTGCTTCAGGGTGTCCCTGTGCTGTTCTGCTTTTCTGGCAGCGAAATACTCAAGCGGGTGGAGGGAGGGAGGAAATACCAGGGCTGAGAGAAGCTTCCCCTCCCCTGGGCCGACAACAGGCTGAGAAGTGGGAGGCTTGTTGGAGACAGGATGGTGCGGCTCTTCCCACAGCACACAGCCCTGCTGTCATCCCACATTTACCTTGTTTTCTTCACTATGTGTGTATCAAGCAATATGAGTAGAAAGCCTTGAAACCAAAGTTGCTGAAAAGAAACCTTTGTTCTTCATCTCTAATATCTGATACCCTGGAAAACCAAACCAGAGGAACTGAGAGCAACTAACCAACAATCCTTTTGAGGCAGGGACCTCAAAACAACAAACCAGGCTACGAACCATCAGCAAGGAACCTCATGCCTCCGCTCCCTGTACCACCAGCATGAACACATGACTGGCACCACACTTCTCACCCCTCTGCCTCAATACTCTTCTGCTTCTCAGTCAAAAAGTGTCCCCAAAGGCCACTGCTAAAGGAATACATTTCTTTTTCTCCAAAGCAGAGCCTTTTCTTCTCCTTTTAGGCTGCTCTGCCTGAGAGGGATCTGCTGTCTCATTAACACAACCACTCCTGCAGCATCACTGGAAGTGAAGGGCCCTTGCAACACCGATCTGCCCATGTGTGGACCATTTCTTTTAGGTCACCACACTACAGGGGCTGGAGAAATAGCTGTGGAAACTTGAAATCATATTAAAGATGGAATTTCTTTAGCCTCCTAATTTCTAGATTAAAAGCAAATCAAGGAGGTTACACTAAGGATCAGTCCAAGTCATACTGCAGCTTGGAGCAGTCTCTAGTCTGAAATACCTGGTATAGAGCAGCGTGGCTAAGGACCATTTGCACTGTGGAAAAGAGCCTTTCCTTTTCTCGGAGTGCTGTAGCTCCCAATAAATACTGTCTTCCTTCTCCCAGGCTCACAAGCCCCAGTAGATATCTGCCATTCCCTGTTTCCAGGATCCTGACTACATCTCTCCCATTAAACTTCCCATACACTTAGGACCAGTTTTCCTGCATCCACCCACAAAAGCTGTATCAAACCGTCTCCTCTCAGTGAACTTCTAGCACCTTCCCCCATCTTTTCAGCCTTCATTAGAGTAATTACAGGCAGGGGAAGTGGCAGATAAGGGGAATGAAAGAAACAGTGAGGTAAGCAGATCAGCAGGGCAACCTGCTGGGCAACCTGCTGCACAGGAAAAATGGTGGCTGGGCTGAGTGGGGAGGGAGAGAGGTTCCCAGCTGCAGGCCTGCTCCCTGCCATGAAGGGAGGGCAGGCTGGAAAGAGGAGGGAGCAAAGAATGAACCTGGGGTTGGATTGGGAGGCTTGGCTCAGCATACCAGCTCCCAGGATAACTGGGCACAGCAGAACGGACACCTGAACTGGGGACCCAGTTGAGGCTGAGGAGCGGCAGGTGCTCAGTGTCTGTGGTGGAAGGGTTGCCTCCCTCATAGTCCCTTTTTCTCCAAGAGCTTCTTTCACAGCCCTTCGCCTTTACCCAGAAAAGACACTGCATTTCCTCTTGTCCTCTTTGACCTCTTGTTTTGGGGTGGTTGTGTTTCTTCTTTCCCGCCCCCTCTTTTTTTTTTTTTTTTTGAGTTACAGTCTGAAAACACAGCTCCCTTTCTTTGTATTTGATCAAAGCTGTGAGGCTGGAATGATTCCACACGTTTTTTGTTTTGCTAGTAGCAGGCATTGAATGCAACGCATCTCTTGCCGGCGTGAAGCTTGCCGGACGGGGTGCAGGAAGCAGTGAACATGCCATTCTAAGATTAGCACAAGTAGCCCACGGGCTGTGTCCTCCCGAAACTGCCAGCTGCAGACTCTCCGATTACACTATGTGTTTTGCAACAGGACAAGTCCTTTCTCAGATCCTTTCTGGTAATGATACTGCTGTCCTGTATCCAACTTTTTCTACAGCTTCTTCTTTTTTTTTTTTTTTTTTTTTTTTTTCCAGCTGGTAGGCCAGGCTCTACATCTTCTAGTCAAGGGAATATGCCGTACCAGGGCACTTGGGTGCAAAAAGTTCCTTTCCTTGCACTGTAAGGAGAACGCCATCCCCCTGACTTCCAGGGGCTGGACTGGAGTCTCTCTCACACTGCTGGGAAGCCTCAGTTTCTCGTTCTCACTCCAGAGCACAGACCAGACCTCAGCCTCTTCCAACACTAAGACAAGCGTCTGCTCCTCTCACCCCAGAGCTCAGTGCTGTCTCTCTCTTGCCGCACAATGTTAATGGAACCTCTCCCATTCCTGGTCATTTTTCCCATCTTGGTGACATGGCCCACCACTTTTCTGAAGAGCTCTGCCCTTTTTTTTTTTTTTTTAAATGGTAAAATTACTTAGACATGAATTTTGCACTCTTTTCAGCCAGCTGCTGATTCTTTTCCTTCTCAGAAGAGAAGCATGCCTAGACTGCATGGGCTAAAACCAGTGAACTAAGGTAAAAGGCTCACTCCATCAGTAATTTAGTGACTGCTACTCTGAGGCCTTTTACTGTTCCATAAAAATAAGTACCTAAGCATTGCATATTATGAAAAATGTCAGACAGAGCAGCAAAACAGGAATTGAATTGTACCATCAGTGTAAGCATGGCACAGTCTGCAAGAAAGGAAGTGCAACTAGCAAGTTCTCTGTAAGGGGTTTCACTTTCCTCTTCCAAATAAGTTTATAAAATTGAGTAAATTTGAAAATGTTTTTCAATTCCATGTTTCTTCATCTGCTTTGAAAACTGAACCTGGTCCCTTTGTCAGCACTGGAGAAAAAAGTTCTGGCTTTATTCGTGGGTTAGGTACAATCACGGCAATTCAAGCTTCCCACCAAAGCCTCTCCTTCCTTTTGCTTCAGAGTCCTTGCCTCTGTTGTGAGAGCAAACCTGCCCACTGATCCCCAGTTCTGCAGATTGCCTGAAGGAGGGCCACTGTTTTTAGCAAAGACCCCTGCTTCTCTCACAGGCTGCCTTGTGGAAACACCACTAGGTCCCTACAGAAATATCCCACGTCATCCCTGCTGTATCCTTTCAAGGCGGCTGGGAATCTCTCTGACCTGAGATGCCTGGATGTTGTGGCACAGTCAGCTCTGGCTAGCACAGTCCAGCTTCACAGTTTAATGTCCCAGAAGATGCTAGGGCTGGTAAGGCTGCCTGACACGGGAGTAATAACATCTCACAGAGGGGACCCTTCAGTCCAGCAATGTCATGACCTTGCTCAATGGCATTTGCCAGTTCTCCTGCTAGAGCCCATGGGCCCACCGTGGGCACCAGGTGAAAGAAGGTGCATGTTAGAGGCCCACAGAAAAGAGGTCAAGAGACTGAAGAGTTTGCGCATCCCATTTGGGTACCCACAAGGAGCTTATCTTGAAGATCATGCATTTGAGCTATAGGTGGGAAGAGTCACTGCAGACAATGAGTTTCTTATGAAATCAAAATTACAAAGACTCCCAGGGAAAACTGGAAAGCCAGAGGTAGCTTTGGGGATGAATTTGAATGTCCTCCTGGGACTGGTACAAAACTGGCTCCAACAGCCCTCAGCTAGCCGTTTTGGTCATGATCCACCCACTTGCAATTAAAAGCTAACATGACTCCATCTCATGGGATTGGTATCCCACCAGTTTTCTCACCGTCCATAATACTCTACTGGAAATGCTAATCTGAAAGGGTACCAGTGGGGGTCAGAAGCAGATACTGAAGGAGAAGCTCAGGTTTGGATTTATGCACCTGGTTTGGCTGATGAAAAGAGCAAAGGTCTATTAGCTGCCATACAGTGGAGTATTTTGGCTTAAGCAGCACTTTAATACCAGCTGAGTAACAGCAAAGATTTGTACTCCCCTACTCTCCTATCCTCTATGAACCCTCTGACTTGTTTGCTTTTGCAGTTAGGATACTTTGGCCAGACAGAACACCTTTTATCTGAGATGCAAACCCTTCTCTCTACCTTGCAAGGCTGGAGTGTTCAGTGGCTATGAAATCAGTGACTGTTACACAACTGTTAGTACTGGTCCTGTGCACTTTCCATCCCTATTCTCATGCAGCTGCATCTAGACGTGGTTTTGGGGCCAGTCCCTGGCCGCCACATCCCTTGCTGCTGAAGAGCTTTGCAGGAGTGATTCCCTGCTGCCATTTTCACACCAGTCCATCGTGATGGCTGCCTTCCCATAACCTGTGCTTGCACAAGCTCTGCAAAGGTCCTCCATGACTCTGATGGGATTTTTCATTGCTGCACATACAATTTACCTCAGCAAAAGCAAATACAGAAAAATCAGAGGCAGACACAATAAGGCATCCAAAGCTCAGATCTAGTGTCTTGATTACACAAACAGGATCCAGCAATAGTGATTCTCAGCACCCAGCTCTCAACGCTGCACCACAAGAAGGGAGTCATCAATGTGATAGGTGAAGAGAGGGTCAGTGCTTTCAGGGTGGAGTTTCATAAAGCTCTGGTTTTGGCAGAAAGACAGTTTATGCTTCCAGCTGCTCATTCTCCCTTGACCTTGCCTTCCGCCTTCCACCCTCCTTTGCGCCAGCGTGAGTTTGTGGGGCCGTGCTGTAAACTGGATCACTGAAATGATCTGGGCTAAAAATACTTCCCTTAACTCTTTACAAGGTTATTTTTAACCCAGATCATTTCAGCAATTGAGTTCACAGCACAGCCCGACAAGCACTTGCACTGCCGTGGCAGGAGGGGATGAAGGGGTGGCCAGGGCAGTCTGCGGCACAGGGGGGAGGACTTTCCTTTAACCCCTCTGCCCAGAGCCTGAGGAAATTGCATCCTTATGTGTTGTCCCATTCTGAGGGCTGATACAACGAAAAAATCGTATTTTTGCATGCCTGCTGGTAAAGGCTGTTCTGGTCCATGGCACCAGTGTTTTACTCTGCAGTCCATTGCTTCCCGCCTGAGGTGCAGCTGAGTGCAGGCTGTGAGCCCAGGGAGTGCCCGTGAGCCATCACGGGGAGCACGTTAGCGGCAGCCAAGTGATTCGGAGTAAGTTTCCATTAAGCATTCGCAAAAGCCCCACAAATGCTGTGTCAGAGATCTCCAGGAGCCCCACTTCCAACAGCAGCAGCCGCCTGGGTGGCTGGCGAGCAAGTCTTCCTCGCCAGATGGCAGAGGCAAAGCTCTACACCTGCAGGACCTGTTCAGCTAAGGAAGGGATGGGGTAAGCAGCAGTGGGGAGGAAACTACTTAAGTCAAAATAAATCATCATCACACTCTGTCTGGGGGGCAGCAAGAAACACTGGGAAGCAGTGCTGTGGTTGCCTTTGACATTAAAGCTTCAACCCTCACCGAGGCACTGGATTTCAGGAGGGAATGGAGCCGCTTGCAGCCCCCCTCTTCCCTGCCTGGCTCAGCTCTCTGAAGGCAGACAGCATGCTTTCTGTGCAAAGCCTTCCCAGACATGACACCTACCCTTCTCGTTTTTCAGTAAGGTACCTGCAGGATTTGAGGAGCCAGACGGTCAGAGGCCTAGTCAGCAAGGGAAAGCTTACACCACATGTACTGGGGTAACTCTCTCAGTTTGCGCAGCCTTAATCTGGTAGAGGTGCCTGTTTTTCAGCACAACTTAACTTGTTTGCAATCTGCTTGGCTGAAAAGAGCTGTTCTCAAATTTTTCAAGTACCTGTTTCTAAGACAGAAGGCAGCATTTTGGAAATGATGCATTAAGCTGTAGCGGGAATGTGCCTCCTCACAGGCTCCCTGAGATGAATGTCTCCTACCCCTGCGGTGAAGTGCTGCAGCCTCTCTGCTGAAGACTCCCCTGCAGAGATGGGGTTTGATGAACCGGAGATGTCCTACTCGCTTGCAGATGAAGCAAGCAAGAAGTGATGACTAGTACACCCATACTGCCAATTTGGGGTGACTATTTCTATAGGTAGAAGCTAATCCCTTCTCCTTGCCCCATCTTTAATTGACTGCTGAGGGCAGCTGGAGGCAAAAGGCCACTGAATATTCACATGGTACATCACGGTACAGTTCCTGCCAATCTGGAGAGGACATGAACTTACGCTCTGGAGAATGTATCATGGATGCATCTCATTGGGTACCAGTCAAGCACACCTGCGTGTCAGACAGTTCCTACCTTTTTAAAGGCCACAATGATATTCAATAACAATGTAAAAGATAATAGTAACATGCCTGCATGAATTGAAGTAATAAATCTTTCCTCCAGTTAGGAGTATTTTTAGTACCTGTTCTAAAGGTAAGAGTCTAAAGAGTCTTTTCTACCCCTAGGTTCATTTATTGTTCAAGGAAGATAATCTAAAGAAACCTGGAATGGGCCCCTGGATGTGGGTCTTAGCCTTAAAGCAGAGAATAGGACAGAATGTTTAGGTTCACCTGGGCTAATCTGCCACTCTTTTTATCTTGTTCAATGGCAGGAAATAAGTAACTGAATTATCATTTTCAGCCTCTTCTTACAGGCACCAATTATTTTGGCTCTCACATTTTCTAAGTGCAGATAAGCTTAGATGGGCAACTCATAAGGAACGCCTACTTAATGAACTAAAAAAAAGTTTGAGGATAGTTTTTCATCAGGATTAGACCCAAGTTACTGACAGAAAAATCTCTCTAATATGTAGTTTCATTCAAAGCCATCATTCTGCGTCTCCCATTTAGATGAATCCCAGCCTGTACCCTCCTGCCAACATAACGTGAACCAATTTGTTTATCTGCATCCATGTGAGTACATCAGTGGCACCAGGATCATATTGAATGAGGAACATTGTCTGGACTGGGAAGGGAGAGATAAGTTAGAAGGATCGGTTTAAAACACAAAGTCCCCCAAAGGAGCAAACTGAAAGGCAAGAGGGTGGGAAAATATCTGAATCGCAGAGTGAGGCACAGGGCAACAAATACCAAGAGAGGCTGCTACCCGCAATCTGATGCTGCTTGTTCCCCTTGTGATCCAGGAAGGCATCAAGGCAGGCTGAGCACAGCTTGCCCAGGAAGTGGGTGGGCTCACGCTCGCCTTGGCCCATTTTTTACATCCCTAGAAGGAAATCTTACGATGCTTGTTCCGACTGGAGCTCCGCAGCACACTGGGCCCCTGACTCAAGAAGCAACACATCCCAAATGTAAGCCCTGAATAAACAAACCTCTTCTTGCTACACTGACCCCTCTCCCTCCCAGCAAAGCATCTTTCTTCTCATCTCTCTCTTTACTCTTCTTCACAAATCATTCTCACTGGAGACCTTCCAACAATCTGTTTCAGGAGGGATTTATGTGGTCTATTTATTCACTTGGCCTCTTATCTGGCAATGAAGCTGCTCCTTCTCTGGTTGTGGTAAATTCTAATAACTATTGGCAGAAGCCCCAGCTAGAAGTGGCTGCAGCTGTGGCTCTGTGATACCTTATAGCCAGTCCTGTCCATCACTGTGTCAGCATAGCTGGTAGCACCCTGGGCTTCAGGGCCAAGGCTCCTTCCTGCCTTTCCTACCATTCGATCTAGAACAGGATGACAATTACCGTGCTGTGCTCCACCAGAGCAAAAGCCACTGCGTGAGCCACTTCTGCACCTACCTCTGATGGGGCTATGCTAGTTCTGAGGACTTTGCACATGAGAGCTTTATCACAGTTACTTTCCAGGAGAGAACAAGAACAAAATACCTTGCCAATCTTTCAGGTGTATCCTAAATGTTGGAAAAGAAATAATAATTTTCTACCACTCTGTTGTGTTTGGTCAACCTTTACCAGGAGCTGAAAGCCTCCATTTCACATCCCAGATGTGAGCTTTAAGAATAGCAGCATGCACAGAGTCCTCATCCTTTTCTCCAAGCTGCCATCAGATGGCTGGGCAAAGAAGAATAACTGTCCTCAAACTTCCATGGGTTCCCCACTGCCAGGATGCAGGAGTGACGCATAACAGAAAGCTGAGCAAAGAAAGTAAGATTTCCATTTGAAAGATTCAAAGAGAATTACTGGGCTGATATCAGGACATACAATCTCTCTGTGAAAAAGTGTAAGGGTATGTTGTGGTGTATAATAATGAACCCAGCATGCTCTGCAAAATCCTTGGCTGTTGTTGGCCACGAC
The DNA here is from genome assembly GCA_000699545.1 of Podiceps cristatus. Taxonomy (NCBI): domain Eukaryota; kingdom Metazoa; phylum Chordata; class Aves; order Podicipediformes; family Podicipedidae; genus Podiceps; species Podiceps cristatus. The sequence continues at coordinate 24,736 of KL280404.1, read as the reverse complement.
TGGCATTGTAAAGGTCACGCAAACACATTTCTAGTTTGACTCACAGCAAAAGGAATTAGCGGTAAGCCTCTGTCTGTCTCACATGAGAGAGTGCACAACTGTGCAGAGCCATTGTACTTCCAGGACAAAGATTTTTCTACATTAAGGTCAACCCACAGCTAATGCAGAGTGGCCTCTATGTCCGGTTGATGTCACGTGCAACATATTCAACCTTGCAGCTCCAGGAAAGCAACCTGCAGCCTGTGGGAATATATTGTGAATGCTGGAGTTTGGGCTCCAGACACTCTGTGAACACAAGGGGACCTCAGAGTAGGTGTGGGACCAGTCTGAGCTCCTGGGCCCTGAGGACGGGCTTAAGACTCCTTTGACTCAAGCACTTATCTCTTCTGCACATATCTCTGTGTAGCTGTAGATTCTGGTTTCCTTCAGACAAGGGAGTGCTCTCTAATTGAGAAATGTTTTAAAAAGTGGAAAACTACTAGCCACAGAAGTTTTGGAGACAGGCAGGAGGAGGTAAGGACTCCTGATTACACATGCTACTTTCAAGGCAGTCAGTATTGTCAGAGACCAGTGATCTCTAGCAGCTTTCTTCAGTTCTAGTCTTAATGAAAACAGGATCTCTCACAGCAGCCCTAATGAAAACAGGAGCTCTCGCAGCAGCCCTAGCAAAGATTTTACTAGAACTACAGAAATGCATGTCGCAGGAACACAGATACCAAGTGTCCTCTTAAAACTCTTTCTTTTTGTAGCATTTTCAGCAGAGAGCAGCCAGCTTCTTGCCTGAGTGTAAATCACTGCTGACCTGTTTCTCAAAGTCTGTGAGTAAGTCAGCCACAAGTACCACTCTGAGAAATACAACATCCCTCCTCAGAAGCGGTACCCAGGTCAACACTTATCCCACCACAGATGAATGAACATAGGATGAGTGCGTGCCTGAACTCAACTGCAAGGCTATTGCATAGCTATAATGAAGGTGATGAAGAGGAAGGATCTCTATTACACAGGGCAGAATAGTGAGGGATGCAGACTTCAAAGGAGGGTTGTATGTTTGTTTTTAGGAGAAAGGGCAGGAAAATGCTACTTTACATAAAATATGAAAAAATATGTAACATTTCCCTGTGGTTGGGAAGTGTTTGCTCTAGGGCAACTTTTTTCTCAAGTCTTGCAGTGGTCTGGTCTTGATTTTCTCCTTCTGAGAGTTCCCTTGTGAACTGCTGCCATATTGGCACTCAGGGTCAAGCACTGCCCAAAGGGTAACGTGAGGCTATTTCAGCTTGGCAACAATGAGCAGCTTTGATCCAGAAGACAGCAAGCAGCTCCCAAATACAGTACAGTAATTTCAAAACTACAGGCTCAGATCTGCCAAATTTAAAGGCTCACAAAGGCAAGATTCAGGAATTGGGTGGAGGTAGGAAATAGCATGTAGCCAGAAACTAGTAAAGTGATAGATGCTTTTTGAAGGAAGGGGCATTGTGTTGAATTTGTCTGCTATACTGTAAAGAAATGGTTGTACGGCCCCCACTGCCCTCTTGCCTGCTAAAAGTGGAGGGGAGAGTCCTGTTGGTTATCCTTCTTTCAGTGGTTTGAGCTACCCGTGCCTACGTGTAAAAGAGCCTGGATAGTTAGCATGGGGTTGGAGTGAGGCTTTTCTCAAGAAAGCTTTGCTGCCTGCTTGGATGCTTGTGCGGCATTCTTCTCTGGTGCTTCCCTCCAAATAACCTCGGGACTGCCTAGAGCTCCTGAACACCAAAGCAAATGGTTATCATGAACAAAAAAAACACCCTAATCATACTGGGCAATAGGGACCACTGGGTGGTGGCTGGAGTTAGGTGGTGTGGTTCAAGAGCATCGCGAGTGCAGGTGCGTCTCCGTTGCCCCCCGCAATGCCGTGGCTGCCTCTGCCAGTAGAGCCAGCAGGTGCTGGGCGGGAGGAGGTGGGCGGCAGAGAGCAGCCGGTGCCAGACACCCAGGCAAGGAGCTGTGTCCTTCACAACAGAATTATAGGAAACATCTGTAGACATCAGGAAATTAGAAGTGGTAAATGCACTATCTGCTGTAGAGTGACTACAACGAAAATAAAATGAGATAATTGTTATTTTAGCCTCCCCTCTGAGAAGTCCCTCCCTTTGCTGTTGACGCATTTCTGCTAGCAAAGTGGTTGCGATGCTCATGTTACATAGCATCGTTTTTCATGACAGACGGTCAGTACCAATGCCAGCTTTCTCCACATCTTCCAAAAGGCGTCTCTTCTCAGCAGAGTAACCGCATGAAGTCTCAGTTTAACTTGAGGAGGTAGGACTGATGCTGCTGTCCTCACAGCCTCCTGGGCCCAAAGTGGAGAAAGCAGCCTCCTATTTACCTCTGTGGAATTTGTTAGTAACGTGTCCTAACATCAACAGCCCAGGCTGGAAAGGCCCTTATATAGGAAGGTTGTGCCAGCCACCTTGCACTAGTCTTTGGCTGGTGTTGAAAATTTTTGAGGCTGGATTTATGGCAAGTTGTTCTTTTCTTCACGCCGTGGTATGTAGCACTCAGGAGTGCCTGGCCTGTGCTTGCTAAGCACTGTCTGGTGAGATTAGCAAAACCAGCAAATATCGCTGTGAAAGGTAAAAGTGAGGTCTTGACTCTCCCTTTAGCAATGACAATACATGGCAATTGCCTAGTGCCTACATGTTTCCAATGCTGCACCAGCCAATTCATTACAGCAGCAGTATCTCAAACCTTCACAGTCAGGAGCCTCTGCTGAGAGGGCAATGTATGGGCTTGTGATTTTAATGCATATGTAGCCACTGCTGCATATCCCACAGAAGCAGTTCCAAGGGGAGCAGAGGTTTATCTGTCAGGAGAGCACTCAGACCACCAGGCAGGTGCGTGACCTCCCCTCTGCCCTGGGGAACCTTGAATTCTTTGCTACGCATTGGCATGGCTTTAACAGGTAGGCTGGCAAGGGCTCGCCCTAGCCTTGGCCTAAGCACCAGATTAAAAATCATCTCTTGCTAGATGGACCAAAGAGTTTGAAGCCCATAGTCCCTGAGAACAGAACGGAGCATGGCCATCTGCTTCCCGGGCAAGTGTCTTATCACGTCTGTCAAAGGCTGCCAAGAGTGGTTTGATCAAGCGCCATCGTTACCAAAAGAGGCAGCGAACTGCAGCACCTGGTGCCTGCCAGGCAGCGTGCCTGCGCAGGGGCAGCACATATGTATCCTCGGCCTGTCCCCTATGGAGATGTGAGCAGCTCTTGGCTTTGCTGTGCCCTGTGCAGTGTAAGGCATCTGGCTGTTCAGTCACAGCTTGCTGCTCAGGGAAGGAGGTGGCAGACCATTTAAAAAGTAAATCAATTGTTTTGTGTGTACGTACAGTGCTTTGGGAGTCCTTGTCTGAGGTGACTGCAGAAACCCCCAGCAACACACAGGTGTCACCATTTCCTTTCCTGTAAGAAAAACCTTTCATGAGGTGCCTGGTCCTGTTTGCTTGCGGTCACCGTGCGCAGAGTATTCTCCAGGGGAGAGGAGTGGAGAGTAGAGATCAGGATGTAGTGTTGGGGGAGCGTAACAGGGCAATGCCTGATTCCTAATGCCAGTTTGGTCTGGGCAGCAGACCACCCACGAACAGGTCAAGTGGGGTGATCCCAGGCTTGTACAGAAGCAGCATCCCAGGCACTGATTGAATTTTAATGTTGAGTAGGCAGATGCCTAGTGAAGTGAAGGAACCAGCAGAGTCAGGCAATAGTTGCAAGGGTTTTTTCCAGGCTGAAGATGTGGATCAGAGTCTTTCAGTTCTGCATTAGTCCTGCAGTTGTTCTAGGACACAATAACGCCCTTAGCTACTCAAAATCCAGGACAGAATTTTAGTCTGGGGATTCACAAGTTCCACCGTGACACCGGGTCCTCCGTGGCACACTGGTTCTCTGCAACACGCGTGTCTGAGGATGGCTACGCTGCGGTGCAGAGCAGCCCGAGGAAACCTGTAGTAAGAGATCTGAGCCCCATAGTCACAGTGTTGCATGACTTCTCATGGTGGATGATGCATCAAACTGGATGCATACATTTGGTGCTGTGCTCGCACCTAAGGGATCATTAGCCCAGTCACAGCTCTGCATGAACAGGCACCCAGACCAGGTATCTGCATTTCACCTCTGTATCGTGAGAAGTAGCCATCTGGATTTTGTGTGGTACACAGCCCTTTAGACACATGTTAACCGGGATGACCTGTTGCCACAAAACTCTTCCTAAGGAAGTCTTAACGAACTCCAGCACCAACAAAGGACTGATTCCCTCCCAGTGAACTGTCTTTTTAATGGGATTTCAGTCTGCTTTCTACATTTTTTTTTTTAAATGTATTAAAGACACTTTGCTAGTGAGACAAGTCCCACATTCGATCACATGCATCCCCTGTTGGCTCAGCTTATGCTTCCTGCTGCAGCTGCAGGGCTGTACCCTAACAGCTGTCTATGCACAGGAACCTGCAGAGGCTCAGCAAGCAGAGCCAGGCAAGACCAAGACAGCTAAGTCAACAATGTAAGAGGAAGAAGCTCCAAGATGTCGAGAACAGTAACAATAGAACAACTGCAATGAGATTTAGTGCCAGAAGACAGAATATTCAAGAGGAAAGGTCCAAAAGATACTCAAAGGTCAAGGTGATTCCTATTGCAATGAGAAGATATGAGGCTGGGGTGAGAGGTAGGACGGTGAGATAAAAGGCTGTTACGTGCTAGTGAGACCTGAGGCTACAGGGGGAGAAGACGTGCCACCTACAGTAAGAAGAGGTCAGGATCATAAACATCACTAGGTTTTTAAGATAAATGACAATATTTGCTTGCAGACAGTGATGAGGAAAGGGTATGAGGGCTAAGCGGAGAGGTAAAAATCTACATTGCCAGCCATACCAGTTGTCTACAGACAGGGTGACGGGCCTGGCTGAGGGAGTAGGGAAACAGATAAGCCTCATTAAGGAGTCCAATCAATTGAAAGAGAAACAGCCTCCGCCTTTCCTGTAAAAGGGCCATGCGTATGTAATTGCCTCATTACAAGCCCGGCACAGCTGCTTGCAGACAGGCCAAGCAACCAACATGGAAATAATTTCGTGCAGCAGGAAAAGGCTTGTGGATAGAGTTGATATCTAGCTGAATGCGGTCATATTCTCCACTCAAGTGGAGAAATGATGAAAGGCACAGAGGCTGTGCCCACAGAAGCAGCATGGCAGCATTTCTCTGGAGCAGCTCCTTGCAAGAGGGGTTTTCCAGTCACCTGAAACAGCACCAGCTTCAAAAACTCATCCATGCTGGGTTTTAAGCCCAGACATACCACACGGGGTTCTCCCTTCTGAGTCTTTGGGGTGCACTGGTGTCTCCGTTCAGGACTATGCTGTGATGAGGCCAAGACATGCCTTTTTAAAGGAGGCTGAGGTATTTAATATGGCTGCTGTAGGTGGTGATGTATTTCAAACCATCTAACTACTCCCCAGCAGAACCCTGTACACTGCACACTGGAGCTGAGCCATCAGTGACCTTAAGCACCAAGATACTAAGATGCGACTAGTTTAACAAAGATCTCTGCAATTACTAAGTTTGACTACACTAGATGAGGGGTGTCCCCTCCCTTTATGGAGTCCTGGGAACTTAGTGTCCTGCTATTTCCTTTGAGTTAATATATCTGTTTTAAAAATACCGGCTGCATTTATCCGAAACAAACAGTTTCAAAAAATTACTCGTCTTTTTTGTTTTTTTTTTCTCATAATGAGCATTTAGCCTTAAAAGAACAATGTTGATGTTGCAGAGCTCTTCCATTGCTCCAAGTGAACACCAGTGACACATCTGCAGTCTTTTCCCATCAAGTTTACAGTAACTCTAAGTGGTTTTGGGGAAATAGTTCGTGCCTCTAAAACATGAGTGCTGCCAGTGACCTAGAATCCTGCAGCAGATACTCTGAGCATTCCTATTACTCAAGATTATGACAATTTGGATTGGGATGCTGAAAACAAGGTCCCTTACCCTGAAATACCCCGTCAAGTACAGCCCTCAGCTCCCCTTTCAAAGAAGGTGACAATGAAGGAGGCCAGCGGGCATTCACTTGGCAGCAGGATCTCAGTGTCGTCTGAGAGCTAGTGCACTGCTTTCCTAAATAATAGAAGATTGCCACTCTCTTTCAAGCAGCACCACTTTTCATTTCTCCAAATTTAAATTAGATGAACACCTACACAGCTTTCAACTTAGTTCAGGAAGACCTCTGGCTTTTCTGGTGTGTCAGGCAGGATATGTAATCCCGTCATTAATTCCTTCTCTCCGTCCGATGGGAGCCCTCTAGCAACAAATGTTGTCTGAAAACTTGGTTGATACAACCAGACATGAGATACTACAGATATCTAAAATACAGATAATACAGGTGAAAGGCATGTGGGGGAAAGGAGTAATTTCTCAGAAATTATCCATTGAATATATTATTCTATGATTCTATGACTCTATGAATAGGTAGGTTGATGAGGTTGTGTTGTTTCAGGAATCCACAAACACTCTAGGAGTGGAATAGCTCCTTAAGAGCCAAGGGCTGATCTCTACCCCTGGTAGAGTGATGCTAATGTCTTAATCTACAGCTGACAGCAGCTGTTACCAAGATGTCGGTCTGGCTGGACTGGAGCGTACTGCTTCCCATGCGTCTTTAGCAGCTTGTACAACCAGTATCTGGGATTTGTCCTTGAGATACTCACTACTAGCAAATGCTTCCATGGGGGGAGGGATGAGATGGTAGTTCTGAAAAAGAGCAGTGATGGCCACCATAGCTGCTTTCTCAGTGTGCTGTTTCTACCAGCTGCTTGTACAGAGCTGTTCCTGGCCGGGGTTTTCCCCAGGATCCTTCTCAGCTTCCCAATGTTTCCTTCTCAGACGTCTGTTTTTCTTAATGGTCTGGGAACTGTACACAGCCTGTCAACGTTCCTCAAATTAATTGGTGCCTCTCTGTGTGTACTTCCAGGACTTGTTCTGGGGAGCTTTTGCTGCTCTAGAAGGATGAGGGGTGAGCTAACGGAGGAATGACCGGCAAAACCTCCCAGGCTCCACATGGAGAGGGGAAGTAATGCAGTCTGGGGGCAAATGCATCCCATCTCATGCAAGGCCAGTCTCCTCGACTAAAGCACAGGCGAGAGAGACAGCCAGGAAGGCAGGGTATGCATGCATAGTATTTGAGAGTGGGGAATAAAATGCATGAAACACAGTTATCTGATACAGGCCTCTGAGATGAACAGCTTTCTGCTGCTTGAAGTGCGCCTTGCAGAAAATCATTATTTTAAACCATCTGAACCATAGCATTGCTTTAAGTGACTTGCACAGCCCTTTAGCTGTAGACACGATGTGAGGCTGCACCCTGCTCTCACCTAGACACGCAGAGACGCTTGGGCAGCTGCTCTGAAGGAAACAGTGGAGCAAGTGGAACAGCCACTGTAGTAGGAAATGGCTCAGCCCAATGAAATCACCTTTCAACTGCTATTCAGTTTAGCTTCTCCTTTGCTTGCCTCATGTGGAGTGAGGAAAAAAGCCCTGCTTCTTGCAGTGGTCTGAAATAAGATGAACTTCAACAGAAGGAGGCTCAGATGCAAGATGCTTTATGTGGGATGAGGATGGGACCACTCTTGGACTGACAGACTGATTAAAGAGGTGCATGTGCAGTCTGCATTTACTATCTAATCTAAAGCTATTCAGAAGGTGAAATTAGAAACTGAAGTTACTGAACTGTCAAAGAAGGGACACAGAATGAGAGAAGCAGGGACAATTCAACATACTTCAATTAAATGCTTTATGTAAACTGGGATACCTCCCAATTTAAACTCGACACTAGAGACAGTCTTGTTGTAGCAGCACAGGGATTCAGCTCCTCTTAATTTATCATGCTGGGAACAGAAAATCAGAAGGGTAAATGAGCCTACACACAGCTCTGAACTGCTGCAGCTTCCAGGACTCATCAGTTAGAACTGTGCTGTCTTTGTAACACATTGCTATTAAATGAGGTCTACACTGGGTACAAGCAGGTCAGAGAAGGAGGTTCATATTTATGTGAGCCAGGAATTTAGTCTAAAAAGTTACACAGATATGGAGCGGAGGAAAGTGATAGTAAGCACTCAGCTAGCAGCCAGCTTGAGGTGTGAGTGCTAAGCTATATCCAGAGAGATGTGTTTTTAGCTGGACCCCGGAGGGCTCAGCAGCCCCAGCGGCACTTAGGATCCGGGTCTGCGAAGCTGCTTTCTCAGCAGCTGTCCTCCCTTTGCAGCCTCCAGTTTGCGAGACCCCTGAAAACCAGGCCCTACGCTGGGCAAACGGATCCAGGCAGCTGTAGTTTGCAGTTATGTTTCAAAATGCCCGTCTGAATTTTCAGCCCTGTCTGGATCAGCACTTATGATGCATAGGAATTTAATGATTTCCATAGGTAAATGACTCTGCTATATACCCTAAGGGAAATGCACACATGTAATTTCTGAGCTGCAGCTTAGCCTTTGACATTGATTTTTTCTATGATCTGAGAAAGATTATTATCTCTGTTTCTGAGTTACCCTGCTTAAAAAATTCTCCAAATTCTGTAAAGGAGAAACCTAATGTTTGCAAGAGCTTTGAAAAACCCTACCTCCACCAATGCTCTATTTCTTTTTCCTGGTGGCTGATTTAAACCCTTACATGTTCCTTCTGTGGCAAGAAGGGGTCTAAGTTCCTTCAACCTCAGGCACAGTTTCTCCAAGTTACAGCTGGGCCACCGGAACCAGGTGTCCAGGAAGCACAGGCTCAGTGCCTGCACGCCACTTGCTCAGTGAGTAAATCAGCACTGGGAAGCTCTGGGCAGCATGTCACTGAATTAATAGACCTTAAAATGAAAGGTGTTGAGAAGAAAAATGATATTCAACTTACAAGAGAATGATCCAGCAATTTTTGAGTTGCAGAGCAGAGGCAGAAGAAATAAAGTATGACAGTTTCATTACTTGATAACTTTTCTTTCCCATGGGCTACAAAAAGAAGAGGCTTCCAGCTTCAACCTTTGGGAATTTACAGACTAAACTAGTGCCTGCTACAAAGGCTCAAAGAGCTGCTGAAGACGACAGAGGCTTCAGTTTGCTGGATCAGAGTGTGAAGCTGCTGCGAGGGATGGACCCTGTAAGCCTGGACCTTGAGCATCCACAGTTCTGAGCAAAGCCCTGCAGGGCCTGGCATGGAGAGCATCACTGGTGGGTCACCCACATCAGGCACTTGAGGTCAGAACTGGAGTAGTATGAGATACCAGGGCCAAGGGCAGGGGACTGGGGTGGGAGGGCAGAGTCAAGGACAGTGAGTCTCGTGCTCGGTGCGGACAAAGGAGCAGGAGGAGAGGGGCCGAGAAGAAATCCCTGGGTGGCTGTGGGCAAAGGCTTCTTGAGCTGTACAGAGCAGAACTTGATACTACATGAGGCTACAAGTCCTGATATGAGTGGAAAAGACAACTTCGCATTGAGCTGGGAGATGAAAGAGCAGGTGCTAAGACTGTTTCCTTTCTGTATGGGTGACCTATCTGAGTTGTTACCTTCTGTGTCCTGTCACCTCATGCTCTGGTGTATTCAGCAATCCATCCCTTTTCTTCCACTCTGTCCTCTTTACAGGCACCTGCTGCCTAGAGGTCCCTGTATGCCTGTATTTGTTTGCATGGGCGGCCCCTGTGCCTCTAACTGGGAATAAATACCTTGAAACTGGGAATGAAAACACTGGGTTTTCATGGAGGTTCAGTGTTGACAACTCTGTGCACTTTGTAAAGACTAAGTAGGAAACCGAATTATACTGTGCACGTTTCACCGCTAGCTGCAGGGTCCAGGGGGTGAAATTCCTAGGAAACCCGACACACGAGCTCAAGTGTGTGTATACGAAAAGGGAGGGGAGGAATAAAGAGGACCTGTTTCATCTGAACTTACATCAGGGGAACATGGCACTCAGCAGAAAGGTATTTCAAGATGATAGGCTTTAATAACGTGTGATTGCTGTTACAGTACACAGTTTCAAAGCAAAAAGAAACCCATTCTTAAAACAGAAAGCAAGAATACAAGGAAAGTCAGGTTTGTGTTTTACACAGGCAATAAAATAACAGTTCCCAGACTGTTGCAGATATGATGCCAGTTTATTTTGACCCAAGTTTCCCAGAGGCAGAAGTCTGCAGGGCTTGAACAATGTGGTGTAGCAGGAAGGAATCATAAACGCTTTTGGGGCCTGATGCTGAATAGCCACTAGCTTCTGCTCAGCTCCACATGTGGAAGGACTGTAGAAACAGTGTGGTCCTGCCCATCTGGTGGCCCCGTCAATGCTATTGCTTGAATGCAACAGAAGATCTCTCCTGACATTATCTTTCTAATGCTCTGTCCAGTTTATTTTTGAATCTCCTACAGGAAAGAGGTTTCCACTACATTTGGTTTCCACTACGCTATGCCAAACCCTGCTAGACCTCACCGCTAGAAGTCCTTTGCAGGATTTGGTGAGATATACATCTTCCCTTTAATTGGACCCCATTATTCCCAGGTGTACTGCCTTTCCGATGTACTAATCCTGTTTCCTTTGTGTTAAGAATTTTAGACTACTGTCCTCTGTCTTACTGCATAGCCACATTGTCTTAACTCCATTCTTCTGAGTCAGATTTCCCTCTTCTTTGTATTTTTATGTCTTTCAATAAGCTGTTGATCTGCATCCTTTAGATACCGAGACTTTCCAAACTGCACACATTAATTCACTGTACTTGAAAAGCTGTGATCTATGTAAGCAATGTATTTCTTGCCTTAAGAAGCAGTATGTTGCTTGGTTCAGTGCTAGAGCATAATGGAAAGGTATTATATTTTGCAATGTACTTCAAGATGCTCAGAAAAGCACCACAGAGTGCCATAGCTATCAATCTGTACAATGGCACAATTTGAGCTGTGGTCCAATCATGCTGAGAGAATGCATTTGAGAAGCCTGAGATGAACGGTGGTTTTGTTGAAGCTGGCAGTGGTAAATCAATGTCCTTTGCAGATTGGTCACTAGTCAGCCACATTGACCAAAACACTGTGTGCCTCTCGCTACAAAGGGTAAACAGGCTTATTTGCCTAAAGACACTTGTATGCGAAAACCAGCTTACCGCCTTGATGCCTGTTGGGGGGTGGGGGGGGCGTGTTGAGCTCTTTTAAAATTTGATGCTGAAGAACAAAAGAAAAAGGGCATGCATCTGTACCAGCTGCCAATCTGGTAAGTGAAGTCTGCGTCTTTGCTTGGAGAAGACTTCCAGAAATGCCTTTTAGCAAGTGATGTGCTCACATCTGACAAGAATTTGGTCTGTCTTTTTTTCTTTTTAACAAGTGAAAACTTCATTTGGCACTGATGGGGCAGATAAGCCTCATCCTTGTCTGTACATTACCAGGACCCATATACTGGCAATAAGATATCACAAAGATATGCCTCAGACTTGATGCTAACGTAAAAGTGTTTCTGGCATAAGACTCATAGCTGGATACATTGTGGCTTGGATGAAGTGAGACTTAAATCCATGCCTATGCAAGACTCCATCAGAACAAAGTGCCCCATACCTCTGACAGTAAATAGGTGTGAAGCAACTGTGCAGTGAATGTGTAATAATAACTTCTCCTTACACAACAGATCTCCTGCCTCTAGTCCAAATTCGTCCTTATGCATGCTGTGCTGCAAACTGCTAAAGGCATATAATTGTCTGTAAGTCACCAAGACAAGCTGCGTCTCTGCGGTATACAGCACCTACAGCCAGCAGGAAGGCTTCCCCAGCAAAATAGGTAAGTCCTCCAACCAGGTTCTCTTGCTGCTGGGTAGAGGTGCCATCTCAGATCCCAAACTTGGGCTGTAGAGCTGGTTTTTTCAGAAAAAGAGCATCCACCTCTACAACTGTTAACCAGACACATGAAAACAGAAAGGAAAACCACCCCTAGTTTGTATGGGCTTGGTCGTTTCCATGACAAAACCCAGCAGTTTCCTAGCAGCACCTATCAATAAAGCAATGCTGCTGGTTTCCCCTGTTCTTCAGATAAGCAGTTCCTGGGAATGTATGAGAGAAGGTACGCATAATATGCTGCCCAACAGTAACATGTCCTGCCAGCTAGACTGAGGAGTACAGTAAAGAAGGCTTTTCCAAAACGCTATGACCATGACCTGGGATACACAGACACCCAGACATTAAAATGGGGAGTAAGGGACAGGAGGGGTTCAGAAGAATCATCTCTTTTCCAGTGAGACAGAGAAAGTTTTAATTCTGCAAACCATCTACTCTGGGGTCTCTGATAGGTACAAGAAAGGGTCACAGCACAACCTATGGGGTTTGGGTTTGTTCCTTTCTGTCCTTCAGCAAGGGAGACCTCATCCAGTCTGTGGGATGTGGAAGTCTGGCAAACCTGTTCCTTTCCAGTATCCTCTGCTGCAGACAGGCCATGCACTGTCAGGCAGGTCCTAAATCTGCCCAGACCTGAGGAGTAAAAAGGAGTCATACGGTACCTCTCTTAGTATATTAATACTCTTCCTTTTATCTACACAGACACTCTGCATGAATGTGTCATTTTGATGAGGTTAAAATGTTCTGTTAAGCAAGAAGAAAAGAGTGGAAAAGGAATGTTTTAACTTTCAGAATGAAAAAAAGCTGAGCAGCAGAGCTTCCTGACAAAGGGAAGTTGTTCCTGGCAGAGCTAGCCATGGCGTAATGCTTGCACTTAATCTTGGCTCCACAGCTGCAAGGGTGGGCAGAGACCTCGCTCAGCCCAGCTCACCTCTGGGTGGCTTACTGTCCTGCTGCTCTGAGGACCATAACGGTTACAGATTTCAGCCACCTCGTCTGCCCAGTACCGAATACCCTTTCCTCCATCCCCTCCACTTCAGTCCTCTTGGGTGACAGGTGACATATCCTTAGCACAGTTTTCCTAGGGACAGGGTAAGTGCCAATGCTGAAAGCAAGTTGCTGTGCGGTTTGGGCGAGGGCGTCATTCCCCACGGCTCCTGGAAGGATGCAGCAATTGGGATACTGGAACTGGAGATGTGCTGAGCCGTAATGTCTGGCTGACCACAGCACAAAGGAAGAAATGGTTTCTGACCTTGCCTGTTGAAGGAGAGGATGTCTTTGAACCCCAGGAGGTTTCTGCAGCCTCCAGCTGAGACAGGGAACAGAGGACTTGGAGGAATTTTCTCCATGCTGCTCTGCTGCTCACTGGAGGAGTGGGGCGGGACCCAGGGGCGCTTTGTGGTATCCCCACAGGAGGGAGCTTTACTGAACAGAGCCCCATCACTCCCCAAGTGTCCCAGATGAGGACACTGATGTAGGGTGAGCAAAGGGCCTGGGGCTGGAGCTGTTTCCAGTAGGTTGCCCAGAAGGGAAGTGGGGAAGTGAACAGAGATGTGCTCTCAGCCCTGGAAAAGCTTTCTCCCGAGATGGTGTAGCAACAGGCAAAACGAAGTTCTAGCAGGAGCTAGTTGCAGAAAAGAGACATGGGAATGGAGATGTTACAGAAAGAAATGAAATCTGTTGGTAGGCACAAAGCAGAGGGGAGCCTTCCCAAAACAGACCTAGTTGCTGCACCTTTGCAGCTTAGGGACACCATCGCACCGTAGGGAGCCACCGAAGTGAAACTCAGTCTTGGATTGCTTCCCCTTACCGTGCGAGGAAAGTTCAAATGCCTCCACGCTCCCAAGCTCTAGAGAGGCTGGGAAGAGGGATGCCATGACTGCTGCTGAATACAAGCTGCAGAAAGCCACAAGCACTTCCAGTGGATGCCTTAACTCACAACATCTGCAGCAAGGTTTGGTACAGCTATGGGAAACAGACAGCTTGGAGCAACTCTGAAGGTGTAAACTAACAAACCAACACAATAATTTTTGATCCTTTTTGTACTGTGAGTGCAAAGGTTTAGTGGCTGCTTTTTTATAAGTGGCTTAGCTTTCATCAGCGTCAGCTTTACACATTTTTTATATAAACTCCTCCTGTTAACAGTCTGATACAAGCTTCACGATTTCCTTTCATCAGTTGTAATGAAAACTGATTCTCAAATCTACCCTGCATCAAGAAGCTGGTCTTCACAAAAAAAAAAACCAAACAAAAAATAACAAAACAACAATAAAAACACACACATCCCCCCACCCCAGACCCTGAAGATCAGCAGACTCACAACATTACGTGAACTGCAGGAATGGGGTTTTGCTGCCTTTTTCTCCCTGCAGGAATGGGGTTTTGCTGCCTTTTTCTCCCTGTTTGGGATCTTAAATGGTTATAATTACTGCTTTCAACGCGGCATGTTCCTCACAGCAGAATGGCTAAGACTGCAGGTACTTGCCCCTAAGGAGCAGCAAAACCACACTAACCACTCTAAGAAAGCGATCCTAACTATCTTGCTTCTGCAGGTTTTTCAAAAATAAGGTCTTCCTGCCAGAGACATAATGGAAATCAGCTGGCTACCTCAGCCCTTTGCCCTTTTTCCCCTCATGCTGGTAATCCTTGTGTGTCCCACTAGAGCAAAGAGCTTGCCAGTTATGCCAGCAGGAAAGCACAGAGCCTGCCACTGATGAAGCAAATGGGGAAATAACAGAACCTCTCGTTCCTATTGCAGAGGACCATTAAATCTGTTTTTTCAAGCAAAAGACTGTTGCAAGTCTCTGGGTCCTGTTCATGCTGCCTGTGAAAAGCTCTCAGGAAGAGAATTGACAGGTGGGAACTCAAGTTTTGCTCTTGGCTCTAGTTTGGTTTAATATCTTCTTACCTTTGGGACATTAACCACCTTTTTGGAGGATTGGGGCAGGAGGGGAAGACCCAGTGCACTTGTTTAAAAATGTCTTGGGAGCTGAGGTGTTTTAAAAATAAGAATAGATGCAGCAATCTACAGAGAAAACAAGG
>JMFS01101716.1:0-10293 GCA_000699545.1 Podiceps cristatus | reverse complement strand
GGGTTGGCAGGGGGAGACCCGACCTGGCCGAGAGATCCCCAAGGCCACAGCACCTTGGGGTGAGTCCTCCTTGGGGCTGCCACCCTTCCAAGACCCTTTTGCCGGGACAAAGCACCTGCTTGGCGATGCCAGAGCCTGCGCGTGAGTCTGCAAAACTCATTTGTGATGAGCAGGATGGCCAGGATGCCCGGATGGCCAGGGGAGTGTGGGTCACCTCTGCCACCCCCGTGCAGGGCCGCTGGGTCTGTTTGGGAGCCCCCATGCTGCTGATGTCCCCCTGTCACGCACTGTCTTGCTTGCTGGGCTGCAGACAAAAGTCCAACGAGCTCCAGGAGGGAGCTGAGCCTTGCACCAGGGCTGCCATGGGAAGGGGACAGGGAGGTCGGGTGTTCTCCCATGGAAAGCAGCGCACAGTGCCCCTGGCCATGGTGGCATTGCCCAGGGTCTTGGCACAGGTCCGGGTTTTTCCTCCCTGCTCCCCCCTGCCCTTCATCCGGAGGCTCATGCCTCCCTCTTCCTCCTCCCTTGCAGGGGGTTCTCGCCTCTGTTTGCAGGGCAGCCCCGTGGAAACCAAATCCGTAAATCCCGGTGGCATTACAAAACATGCCTTGTGTAAGCCCCTTCAGTCCCGCTCCGGTGCTCAGCTCAGCTCCGCCACCTCCCCAAAATCCCCATCGCAGTAAGAGCCCAGCCAAGCTCCTCTCCTGGGCTTGGGGAAAGAGCTGTACAGAGCCCCAACCTCACCGCATCCTCACCCAGCTCCCGCTACCCAGGGCCCAAAAAGAGTTAAGGCTGCAAGGCCTCCCCTGCCCGGTGCGGCTTCAGCATGATGGGATGTCCCAAAAAACCTTGTTTTGCCATCCCCCTGCACCCAGGCACAGGCTCAGCGCAGTCTCTGCCGCATCCTGGGGCCCCCCTCCCTCACGGGTCCACAGCATTACCCTGCAGGTGGACTGGGTTCCAGTTCCCAAAGCTCCAAGCAGATAACCATCACTCAGGGGCATTGTAAAAAATAATAATAATAATAAAAAAAAATCTGCCCATGTTTTTATTGTTTTAAAAGTTGAAAAGGGCCCCATATAGATGCTGGTTTGGGTGGCCTCGTTGGGGAGGAGCTGGAGCCCCAGGCAGGACCAGCCTCAGGAGCATCCCCTGCCATGGACCCGTCCCCACAGCCAGACCCTGCCTGCGCAGCCGAGTTCACAGCGCAACCTTGCCAGGCTTTTTGGGACAGAAGCTGGGGAAAAGACCTGGCCCGCTCGCCCCAGGGGACTGGGCCGGGATGGCAGGCTGCCCACCGCCTCCTCTGCCCCTGCCCCGCACTAATGAGCGAGTTACACAACGAGGAGCTTTTATACTTTGTTAATCGGGTCCGGCATCCCAGCCCGCCCCTCCACGCACGCTCCGGCCAGCCAGTGGAGCCACGGCTCCCTCCTTCCCTTGCCTCAGCTGCCTTTTGTAATGTTTTAATGGGGTTTCTTGCCTGGGTCGTGCTGACTTAATTACAAAGCTGCAGTGAGTTGATGCCTTGTGACGGTCTAATCCCAACCCGGTGACTCTACAAAGCTTTCGCCCGGCTTTTTTGCTGCTCCACTCCGGCCTCACCCTCCGTGCATCCGTCTCGGACCCGTGCACTGATCCTCTGCAGACAGTTCTGCTTTTTCTCTCCCTGGTGAGTATCCAGGACTTTTTCCACCTGAAATAACTGCATCAGCAACTGTCATCCAGCCCTCCTTTAACCTGGCACCACTGGGGCTGGGATTGGTTTTATTGGCTGTGAAAAGGGAATGCCTGTCCCTTCCCTGTGAGCTGGGAAGGCGATGCCCTTGGGAAGTGGTTGAGCTGGAGCCAAGCAGCCCTCGCACAGCCTGGGCTCGGAGCCGGTGCTACGGCCGGCCAGGCAGGGACGGGGCGGGTGCTGGAGGGAGGATGGAGGCAGCCCTCCTTCTTCTCCCCATGCATGGGACTGAGGTGTTTCACCCAGACCACATCGGAAGGATGCCGAGAGAGGCTCGTGGTCCGGCCCTGCAGATGGTGACGGGCTCTGGGCTGGAGCAGCAAGGCTCGAGGACTGGGGAACCACCTTGGGGATAAGGGGGGCAGTAGAAATAAAAGGCAGTAAAAGCAAGAGCCGCTGCCCACCTGGACAAAGCTGGGTGCTCACCTCTGCCCATATGAGGATGGTCTGAGATGAAATAGCACTGGGTGAGTTCATGGGGTTGGGGGTCTCCGTGAGATGCCTCCAACCTCCAGTGGAATGGCAGACCTGGAAGAAAAAGGTGAAGGTGTCAGACAACCAATACCCACATTTCTAAGCTGTTTTCGCAAACATCCCTGGTGTTTCTCAAAGCTGCTCAGCCTCCAGCAGGCAGGCAGAGATGCCGGCAGTACATGATGGAGCTGAGGAGGGTTGGGGTGCCCTTGCCTGAGCAAGAGAGGCAGGGGATGGGGCAGTGGGGGCCTGCAGAGGCCATCGGGGTCCCCACTGCTGCTGATTCCTCCTTCCCTCTCTCCCAGTGTCCCGTGGCTGACAGAGGACAGAGGACGACATGTCTGCGGTTGTGAGTACTGCCCCCACACCGCCCCATCTCCCGGGCTCTGAGCTTCCCCTCCTGGCAGCGCCGGGATGGGGTGCACCCCGCGCACACCTTGCCCCCCCAGCTGCTCTCAGGCTGAAACAAGGAGCCTGGGTGGCACTCAGCCCTTCCCCATCCCATTGCACCCCCTCGGGTGCACTTCCCCATGGCCCCCCATCCCTGCAGTGGGGCAAGGAGCTGGGGGGCTGGCTGGGGACACCCCATATCCTTTCCTTGCCCCCAGACGGGTACCTTCCGCATTGTCTCGGAAGAGGAGCAGGCCCTGCGCACCAAGCTGGAGCGCCTCACCACAAAGGACCATGGCCCCGTCTTCGGGAGGTGCGAGAAGATCCCTCCGCACACCCTGCAGAAGGTGAGGGTGGCTGTGGGGAGCAGGGGGGCAGGTGCAGCCCGGGGGTCCTGCTCCTTCTTGGGGGCCAGAGGAGACCCTTGATGGGCTCTTGGCTTGGGGGGAAGATGCACTTACTCCAGAGGGTTTCTGAGCGGGGGAGCCGGGTGAGCCTGCCCTCCCCATGCTGGGACGCTGCAATGAGCATCACCACCCCCCCCCCAGCTTTTGGGTGCCTAAGTAGCCCCTGGGGTGTTTGGGGTGCGTGGAGGGCATTGCTGAGCTGGGCCCCCTCGCTGCTCCCCACCCAGGCAAAGGATGAGCTGAACGAGACGGAGGAGCAGAGGGAGGCAGCGGTGAAGGCGCTGCGGGAGCTGGTGCAGGAGCGGGCGGGCGGCGAGGAGGTGTGCAAGGCGGTGGCTGAGAAGGTGCGGGAGAAGGACGACTCCTTCTTCCTCCGCTTCATCCGCGCCCGCAAGTTCGACGTCCACAGGGCCTACGACCTGCTGAAAGGTGGGGAGGGGACCTGGGCTGTGATCCTGGGCGAGGACAGGGGTGCGCATCCACCGGGAGCTGCCAGTCCTGTACTGGTGTCTCCCAGCCCCTCGGCCTGGGCTGTGCTGGCAGAGCAGGACTCTGGCACAGGAAATGGATGCGGAGAGAGGATAAATAGAAAAAGGCAGGGCTGGGGGCTCGGGATACAGGTGAAAGAGTTGAGATGGGAAAGGAAATAAATGAGGGCAGGCACCCTGCAATGCCAGGACAGTCCCATTCCTTGCTAATTTAATGGACAAAATGGAACAAAAAATACATTTGGTGGTGGCAGGCTGTTTCATTTGCGCAGCAAACCCAGCAGGTTTGGGCTGCGTCCCCTTGAGACCCCCACACCCTATACATGCCACTCCATAACCCCATAAGGAACCCGTCCTGCACCCACTCTGATGCTTCTGTGCACGGTGCCTGGTGGGCTCAGCACCCCTGGGGCCCCTCGGAGGCTGGGGGCAGGTTGGGGGGCTTGTGGCACCCCCTCCCCACATTGGGGGTGACCCGTAAGGATGGAGGGGGAGCGGGAGGGCAGCCCGGGGGGCGGCCGCTGGCGGGGACCTGCCTGGCTCTGGCTCCACTCTTCTTTGTGCCGGCTCTAGGGATAATGAGTTGTAATTATCAGCGCTGGCTCTCAGACGAGCTGTTTTGTTTGCCCGCTTTTTCCCAGGATGAGATTCCTTATCTCATGCCCACAGTGTGCCAAGGGAGGGGAGCTGGGGGCTGTCACCCAAACAGGGAGGAAAAAGAGAAGGGAAATGAGGGGAAAAATGACTTTATCTGCTCATTGAGGTGTTGGAGAGGAGGCAAGCGTGGGAAGCCCCTGCCATGGGGAGAGTAACACCACCAAGTGTGATGGAGGAGACTGGGCCCACGTGGAGCCTGGGCACAGCTGGTCCGCAACAATTGGGACAGGGAATGGCACCTCGCCGTCACCAGACCGCCCCATCTCTGGTGGCTCCCCCGGCACTGCTCTGGCTTCCCCAGGCTGGGCAAGCAGCCGTTGTCCTCCCCAATTTCTGCCTCCCTCCAGGCTACGTGAACTTCCGCCAGCAGTACCCTGAGCTCTTCGACAACCTGACCCCCGAGGCTGTGCGCAGCACCATTGAAGCCGGCTACCCCGGCATCCTGGCCAGCAGAGACAAGTACGGCCGGGTGGTGATGCTCTTCAACATCGAGAACTGGGATTACGAGGAGATCACCTTCGATGAGGTCAGCCTAGCCCGGATGTCCCTCCTGAGCAGAGTGGTCCCGCTCTTGGCGTGGCTGGGTGCAGCATCCCTTAGGCACACATATACCTATGCCCACACACAGCCTCCAGCCACCCGGGTTGAAGCAAATCTGTGGCCCTTTGAATCCTTCCAGGGAGCCTGGGGGAGCACGGTTCATCCCAAAGGGTTCCCCTCTTCCTTCCTCCTGATGTGGTGCAAGGTGCCGGCCAAATTCAGGTGTGCAACTCTCAGCCCAGGTAACATGGGGTGAAGAAAGGCACCACACCATTAAATCAAGGTGCTTTAGAAAGGAGGGACCCACAGTGCAGAAGGGGAAACTGAGGCACGGGGCATGGAAAGAGCTTCTTGGCAAAGCGGTCTCCAGGCAAGTAACATCTCCCAGCTCTGATTTCTGTTCAGCTCTGAATTTGGTGGCAACATATCATTGATCCAGATCTGAGAAACACCCACCTTGAAGGGGGAATGTTTAGCATGCCCCGAAACGCCCTCCCTGCTCTGAGGTCCTGGGGCTGGCTGTGACAAGCAGGCTGGAGTCAAGCAGCCCTGGCTAACGCTCTGTGGGACTGTTCCTGGGAACCTCCTGAGGTCTATGGGAGGTGAGACCTAATACCAGACCTGCTGTCTCTCCTCTCCATCAGATCCTTCGTGCCTATTGCGTTATCTTGGAGAAGCTGCTGGAAAATGAAGAGACACAGATCAATGGGTTCTGCATCGTTGAGAACTTCAAGGGCTTCACCATGCAGCAGGCGTCAGGGATCAAACCCTCCGAGCTCAAGAAGATGGTGGACATGCTGCAGGTGAGGTGGCAAAGTCTGTGCCCAGCAGTGGCAGAGAGGGCCCCGGGGGAGCAGAGAGCTCAGGGAAGGGAGGCGGCAGGGCTACCAGGGTTTGGGATGCCACCACACTGGCACCATGAGAAAGCATCACAGAGAGGCTGTTCCCCATCGCACGCTCCTTGCCTTGCCAGCTAATTGGCTGAATCCTGTAAGATGGATCCTATTTTTCTGCCCCCATCTCCCCGCCCTCTCAAAAGCCTGACCAGAAGCAGTACCACCACTCTTTGCAGCGTCCCATGGCATGGCCTGGAGGCCTTTCCTCACCACCCTCTCAACCCAGCCCAGTCCAGGCTGGATGGAGACTCACAGGCACTCCGGGATTTCTGCACTTGGACCAGAGGCCAAAGACACTCTCTCCAGGGAAGGCGGGCAGCAGAGATGCGGAGAGTGGGAGCAATGAATCATCTGGGAGGCTCTTCAGCTTCCCTAGTGCTCCTGGGGCTGGGACTGCCGATCCTCTGGGTCAGAACAGAAAGGGGCCATCAAAGAGAGAAGGGAAGATTGGGCAAGGGGAGCCACGGCAGTGCCGGGGTGTCTGTTGCTGTCCACCTGGCTCTGCATGGGCAGCACCATCTGTAACCAGCTCTGTCTGGGTTTGGCTTCCTAGGACTCCTTCCCAGCACGGTTCAAGGCCGTCCACTTCATCCACCAGCCTTGGTACTTCACCACCACCTACAACGTGGTCAAACCCTTCCTGAAGAGCAAACTGCTGGAGAGGGTGAGTGTGGGAAAGGGACCTGGAGGAAGAGTCACATCCCTGGGTGAAACAGAGCGGCTGGGAAGAGTTGCCCTGGTCTTCTGCTGAGGGTCACTCCCATCTCCCTCCAGGTCTTTGTGCACGGGGAGGAGCTGGAGTCCTTCTACCAGGAGATCGATGCTGACATCTTGCCAGCAGACTTTGGTGGCAACCTGCCCAAGTATGACGGCAAAGCAACTGCAGAGCAACTCTTTGGGCCCCGCATCGAGGCTGAAGACACGGCTCTCTAAACGGGGCTCCGCTCCCTCTCCTCTGTAAAATAGGATCAGAGGTGGCCCTCTAACCCCAGCCACCTCCTTACCGTAGCTTTGGTTGAATGACTGCTCGTGACGAGGCACTCTGGGCGCATTGCTCCACGCCTGTCCCTCCCCTCCCCAGACCCGGCAGCGGGCTGCCCGGCAGCTCTGTCCCTCCCAGGGAGGACATCCCTCCCACCGGAGCCCGCAGAGAGAGGAGCCCACCAGCCCTCTCCTGCAGCGTGTCCTGAAGCTGCGGTGGGAGGGCAGGAGAGCATCTGCTCTGCGAGGGGAGGGCTACAGCGAGGGAGAAATAAAGTGTTTAACAGCAGAGCTCCGGGCTCCCTTGTGGCATGGGGCAAGGAATGGGGGTGCAGCTTTCTGGGCACAGGCGCTGGCTGCGCTGCTGGTTCTAAGGAGGCCAGAAATGTCAGCGCTTGGTAGGAGACCCCAGTCCCCCATCATTGACTGCCCTTTGGCACAGGGACCGAGGGACCGGTCACCTCCATCCTCCCTGCATCCCAGAATGAGCCCAGCCATGTCTGGGCAAGGAGCCCCAATTCTCAGTCACCTGGTCTAACCAGGAAAGAGAAAACAGCCCAAAAGATGGAAACAAGAACCCAAGCAGGGGCCCAGGTGGAGCTGGCTCTGCCTAATTCCTGCTCAGCCAGGCAGGCAAGGAGGAGGAACAGAGGCTGCAGCAGCCACTAAGAGTAGGAGATGGATTTTAACCGCAGGACAGTGGGAGACAAGCAGAATGTATACTCCTAAATCCTTCAAAAGCCTCAGCACAGCTGTTTCTTCTAGCACTGCATGGTGAGAGGGACCTCCATCGGGGAAGCCCCTCTAAAAGCCACCACAGAGGGCAGGGGAGGGTCCTCGCTTGGCAAACAAGCTGTGCCTGATGCTAATTAGCCCTTGCTAACGTGGAGTCGGCAGGATGGGGTGGGGAGGAGGGAGGCAGAAGCAGCTGTGTCTCAGGGAAGGTGGTCTGTTCTGGTTCATGAACCAGGCACCTCCTTCAGGGAGCTCATCAGATACCTGTTTCCAGACCGTGTTCTCCTCCCTTGGTGAGCAGTAGGGCTCGGAGAGGAGCAATGCACTCATCTCTGCCCCAGGTCACCTTCTCCGCGAAGCTGGTCCTGCAGCGGGCCCCGTCTCCCCTCCCTCCCTCCCAGCTCTGCAGCCACACGTGGGCGCCTGTCGCCAGCCAAGCAGAGGACCAGACCCCCACCTGAGGCCGGCCAAGGTGGAGGGTGCTGACAAGAGCCACATTCATCAGGGCACTGGCTCTGGCTCAAACCAAACAGGACGTCGGCTCCGAAGCTGCAGGGAGGATGGGGCCTGTCTGGGCAGAGGCGACTGGGGTTAAATCTCTTTTCTCCAGCCTCGGCAGCGGCTGCCCTGTGCGAGAGCCCAGAGGGAGAGCAGAGGCACCTCTCTTCTCCCTTTGGCTCCTTACCTTGCAGTGCTTTCCATGGGGCTGGGAGGCACCTGGAGCTGCCCTAAAGAAACCACACCTGACAACCATACATCCATCAGGCCGGTGCAAACACAACAGCACAGCTTGTCTCTGTGGGAGACAGAGGAATCGCAGCTAATCGCAGCTTAAGTGTGAAAACATAAAGAGAAAAAAAAAACCCAAACCCCACAAAACACCAAACCCCATACACATGGATAGGAGCACAATGGTGCTGGTGCTGGGATCTGGACTGGGGCAGCCACAGCTCTTAGGAGGCCCCCGTGGCTGCTCACCACTGCTGGGACAATTTGTCAGCTTCCCTCAATGGGGAGGGAGGGAACAGCACAGCAAAGAGAGCAGGGAGCATGATCCATGCCGGCCTCAGCTTCCCCTAGAGTGACTCTGACTAAACCAAGGAGGAGTATTGAAGCAGATCTAACAGCTAAATTGCAGTGGCCAATAAACTAGAGATCGAGCCTGAAACACGTCTCCCACAGAGCAATTCTCATTACAGGGAAACAAAAGTCTCGGCCCAGTCCAGCCACCTCACTGGTCCCAGTTACTCTCCACATGTCTCACTTTGCCTGTAGGTAAAAACCCACACAGTGGTGAGCTCTTAGCATCAGACAAGTTGGCCTTTCAGTAGAGCTTTTGTATGCCCTGGGCTCAAACAAGTGGTTAACTCCTTAGGTATCAGTGTCCCAGCCAGAGGTGTGTGTTTTTTCTGCCAGCTGCTGAAAGATTGGGAACTCTACTCAGTCTCAAATAAGGAAAAATAACAGATGACTGTCTCTGCAGAGACACACAAGCCAAAGGCTTTGACGCAGACTCCAAGGAAGCCGCTGTCCCGGAGGAGAGCCCTTCTGTGCACTGCAGGAAGGGCCGCAGCTAAGCCCTGCGCCCTGCTTCAGGCCTTAGTCCTGGCATAGCTGTAGGGCCGGTGACCTGGTGATCCTGGGAGACTGTCAGAACCTGCTCTTGCCCACTGGCAAAAATAGCCCTTCAGCATTTTCAGGGCAGGCATTCAGCTTTTTAAGCCGATGCCATCTCTATTCTCCACTTGGTTAGAAAACAAAGATCAACTAGGAAAGGCCTGAACAGCACTAGGGCCTGTGTCACATACTGCAAGGAGAAAGCAGGGAGAAGATAAAGTCACCCCTCAGCTACCTCCCCAAGCTGGACCTCAGGGAAGGCTGAGACACCAGCCTCTGGCAACTGCCAAGAAAGCCACATGCTCCTTTGCTCAAGAGCCTACTAGACACCCCATGCTAGGCCACCAAGCCCAGCCCTGGCAGCCATGAGAGCTGGGGCAAGTGCTGGACATGCTCCTAGCTAGAGCAGGAATTGTTAAGACCGACTTCTCCCCAGCAGCTTTCTGTAGCAGCTCTGTCCTTGTTCTGCTCTGGAACACGGCAGAGGCAGAGGAAGGCTCCATCCAGAGCCGACACGGTGGCAGGGGCTGGTGCACCATCCATGTGTTGTTACATACGGCCCCTGTATGGCCATTTACCTACTTGACACTCACTTCAGCAGGCAGCAGAGCCAGGTGTTAGAGGCAGGCAGAGAAGCTGAAACAAGTGAAAGGTGGAGAAGACAGCCAAACACCACCCCCCCTCTTGTCCTCCGCACCCCAGAAGTATGGGAGGAGTGCACGCTTGAAGATTCCCCCCCCAAGGAGGGGTTCTTTCCCATTTCCTAGAACAATTACAGCCCTTGGCTGGAATAGCCAAGCAGTGGGCAACACCAGAGTTCATGAAACAGGAGTTCCTGACAGGAGCTGGCCTGTCTGGAAGCGAGGAAGGAGCAAGGCAACTCCTGCCCTGGTGAGCTCCATGGGGAGAGAAGGACAGCCTTTCCCCACAGCAGTCTTGTTTTAGCCAGCACTAGTGCACAGAAACCAGCATCTAATACCAAATTCACATGTAAGGGCTGGAGCTAAAGGATTCCTCTTCCTCCTCCTTTAGCTAATCCAAATCTCAGAACTGAGGGAACATGTTTAGATATCCAGTTGCATTTTGATCAATATTACCTTGTTGGCCCAATATATTCCCACATCAGACAATCCTTTCCTCCCTGCAAGGGAAGCAAGTAGGAAAGCATGGCTGCTTCACCTGTCGAGTGACAGCTGGACTTCAGCACCCAGTAACATCGCACACAGTCACTACATGTAGCACTGACTTCAATAAGTCCTTTATTTTTAAATAAATCCCACTGAATCAAAGATAACAAAATTACATTTTGTTTTGCAATGACCTCCATTTTACAACACACAGAAGAACAACAAAAAAAAAATCACTTTTAT
>KL280402.1:0-23667 GCA_000699545.1 Podiceps cristatus | reverse complement strand
TCACAAATACTGCATAATTTAATACAGGGAATTTTAAAGAAAAGATTTTTGCTTAAAATAGAACAGCTGTATTTTCTTCTCAATGTAGATCACTGTAAGAGTCTTTTCTTTGTACAGGAGAGAATGAATGGTTCCTTGTGACACAGTCATATCTACAAAAAACATGGATTCTGATAAATGTTATTGTACTTAAAACCAAAGAAGAATTTATGGAGAAATAAAGAAATATATTTTCCATGTTCAGTGACCAAATGAAAGAGCATTATTGCAAGAATTCATGGATAATGTCACTCAAGTGATTTTGGGTATGGACTCTACTAAAATATTTAAAAGTCAGTAATTGCACATCTAACTAATGAAGGCAAGGGTTGCAAAAGTGAAAAAGTTGAATCTGAAAAATATCAAGTGAGTTGCAGTTTGTTCATATTACACATGGCATGTTGAAATGAAATTAATAAATATTATAACAATCAATAAAATTATATGTATAAATCAATGAAGATAAAACAATCGGCTTGAGCTTAGATAACAGTTCTTTCCAACACATATTTCAAAAAAGTATTTCCATACAAATGGAATCACTACTTTTTGTGATCAAGTTCGTACTTGAATAAATTACTTCAACCAGAAGATTTGTTAGGGTACCTGGATTCACTTGGTGTTTTAATCAGAACTGAGAATAAATCTGCTGGCTTCCTTTGAGTCCTGTGACGGCTGGATCATTAAATGGATCTGCTGGTCAGCAGGGTCCGCTTTCTTTCAAAAAAAAAGCCTTCAGTTCCCTTAGGGGTTAGCCATTGCATATGTCCATTTGACCTGGACTAGATTAGATGACTGAATACCCATTCAGAATTAGGGATCAGTGCAGACCTGCCATAAGACTTAACCCCACTGGATTCTAACCTGCTTCTTTCTCAGATGTGTCTGATGTTTACTGACAGACATTGCTTAGGACTTGAGACGGGTGAAATCTCAAGAACAAATATTACTGTAATAGACTGTGAATTGTGGTGGCACCTGGTAAAGAGGAGTCTTATTTCAGTGTGGTAGGTTATATCTTTCTACATATTCCTGAAATATTTTAGGAAGAATTAATGAAAAACTTGTTAAAAATTAGAAGTTAATAAATGGCAAGAATTCTGGGTTTCCTTTTATTTTTTCTGCTGTTTCTTTCAGCACCAGATATTTCACAGGCTGTTTTCATAGAATTATATAATAATTCAAGTTGGATGGGACCTCTGGAGGACATTTCGTCTGAATACCTGCGCAAAGCAGGGCCAGTGCAGCTCAGGTTGCTCATTTGGTGAAGTTTTTAACATCTCCAAAGGTGGATATTCCACCACTCCTTTGGACAGCTTTTCCCAATGTCTGACAGCTCTTGTAGCGAAATCTTTTTATCCAGCATTGAAAATCTGCTGTATTGCTGCTTGTGTCCATTGCTTCTCCTTTTTTTGTTTGCTGTAGTTCAAGAGATCTGAATCATAAAGAAATGATGAACATGTGGCAGCTTGATCTCCAGTGGCAGCACTGGACACATCAGCCAGGAGACAAAACATTAGTTGTATTCTTGACGGTGAATGTTTATTAATCCATCAGTTGTATGTATCGCAAATTTGACAATCTTTTTAACGATCTCAGTAACAATAATGAGTACCATATTGCAGCTGGATGGTTCCGAGATCACAAAGAGTGGCCCCAGTGGATGACAGGCTTAGTAAAGGATGCGTTATCTTCTGCAGTCTTAAACTCACATAAGTTGAGAAAAGGAGCATGGTATGATAAAAGAAAAGTGGTGTCTGAAGGTGTGATTCTTGACCAAGATTTTTTTCAATTGTAAATTACGCTTCAATGCAAAGACTTTGTTTTCAAATATTTACACTTCTATCTGTGGTAATCCCACAATAGAAACAAGACCATGTATACAGTACATATTAGTTGTTAGGAGATATCAGAATTATGCCAAAACTAAATATAAAACCAAGGCTGATAAGAGTTAAGGTTAGTCTCAGAATAAACCCACCAAATGCAAAGAAATCTCTCTCCTTCCTCCAGCAGATTTTCAGACTGTCTTGCAGGAAATGGAATAAGTATGTTGAAGGTTGTGGAAGGTGGCTTCTAGCAGAGGAAGATTCCCAATCCCTTCTGCTTGGGATAGCAATCGTGAGAGGAAATGAGCCCCATTAAGCTCCACCTCAAATGAGATTTACAGTAATACCTAAATAAGTGTTTTTTACTTTTTTTTTCCAAACTTGCTTCATTATAGGTCAGTCTCTGGATGGTATTGCTCTGAAAAGGAGAGCATGACTGATTTGAGTCACTTGTGCATGGGAGAGCAGGTGACTCTTAGTTGTGCCAAAGTTACCACTGTTTTCTCAGTGGAGTAATGCAGGTATTGATATAGATTTATAAACATCTCTTCTTGTTTGGTCTTTATTCAGATTCCTTGTAAAACTCAGGTAGAAACAAATTGGGGGGGGATCAATGTAAAACTCAAAAGGTAAATCTGGAATTGTTTGATCTGAAAAAAATCTATGCAGCCCTGATGAGCCTAAACAGTTTAAATTTGAAACAATATCTCAGTCCAATCTTGTTCTCTAGTTTAGCCCAGCTTTATGAATATTTTGGTAAACTTAATCTGTCGTTCCAGTTTAAAATTAAATGAGACATCATGAAGGCAACACATACTTCTTTGGGGCTTTCTCTGTAGAAGTTTCACACAGCTTCAGTCAATCATAGTCTATACACTAATGACTGTACACCCCTTTGGCTTGTTTGTTTATTCCTCTCAGCTGGAAACTATCAAAACACATGCTGGCTTTCTGCTTTTAGTTATACAACAGACAGCTGTCAATCTCTGTCTAATGCTGTCACAGCTTTAGTAATCCTCAGTGATGAACAGCTGTGTCTAGGGATATGAGGGAGAATAACCGGTATGCATTTTGTTGTCTATGTGGTACTTTCATGAGCTCTCTCTCCATAACTTTTATTGGTTTCGATGTTATTCTAACTTGGTGCTAGTCATTTTCTAGCACAGATGTCCCATATTCCACAAGTGTTCTGTTCATAGCATATGGACATCGAATGAAAAGCAACTGAGGTTTTTTCAAAGTAGTTCAAAAGCTCTTGTGTTTGCTTTGCTTAAAGTCACAAAGCAGCGGACTCAGGGCGATTACCCTGGC
This sequence comes from Podiceps cristatus, assembly GCA_000699545.1. Taxonomy (NCBI): domain Eukaryota; kingdom Metazoa; phylum Chordata; class Aves; order Podicipediformes; family Podicipedidae; genus Podiceps; species Podiceps cristatus. The sequence goes on along the minus strand of KL280402.1, from coordinate 20,488 downwards.
TCAACTGCAGAGCAGTAACTGGTTAGGCTTTTTGACTGTTTGGACTCACTGTCCTCAAAGTAAATTTTGGTGAAAGTTACTACTTTGATTTGTTTGGGGTTTTTTTTGTTGTTGTTGTTTTTCTTTAAAATAACAAACCAACTGATTGGAGTTGCTGCTGTCACAGAGTTTAATCTAGCATGATACTCCATTGTAGGTGGGCTTGGCCCATGCTTGCTGATGAATGAGTTTTCATTTGAGAAATCTGTTTCTGACAATGAGGATGTACAACTATCAGTTTATTAATCTATCACCTGAAAATTGCAAAGTGATTCAAATCAGAATATTTTGGTTATGCTTTTTTTATGTTTTGTTTTGACTTTCTATATGAGAAACTATCTCAACTTTCAGTTCTAATATACTCCTGGGTACGTATGTGTATATGTATTACATAATGCATATTTTATATCCTATTGATATTTTTGGCAGTATTAAACCAAAACATCTAAGATGATTTCTTTAATGTTTTAAAATCAAATCAGTTTGGATGCATGAAATAATACTGTTTTCTAGGTTTAAGAATATACCTGCAATTGGCATAAATGTGTGTTTTCATTATCTGCCAAGCTTTATTCAGTGCAGGGGACACTTTGTACTTTTCCTCCCCAGCCTAATTCTCCACTTGCTCAGCAGCTCCATTTTCAAAGGGCTTAGTTCCAGGAAGTAAGGTAGGGATTTATACTCCTGCATGGGATCAGACTCACTGGAAGGGAATAGGCACCAACAATATCTAAACCTGGAAGTTTTGCTATTGCCGAGACCTTTGTTTTCTTTGTTCTGAAGGGGAGGATATAACTATTTTTGTGTGTGTCAAAACAGCTGCTGCTACAGGTGTAGCAAATCTTCCAGATGGTGGGGGAGGATTCCTCCCATCTGTGCACCTCCTCAGTGCCAACCCCGGTTATCTAAGCTTGGTGCAGAGTTCTTGAATTTAGCTATAATGTGATGGGCCTCATTCATCTTTGGTGGCTGGAATCACTCCCATGCAGCATGACTTTATTCCTGTAAAGCTGAGATGTGGGTAGTATGTTCATTCACCTATAGAGAACCAAATGTATGTCTGAGCGTGCACATTGCGTGCAAGTCAGTCTGTGGTAAAACACTTAACCCGTGCATTGGTACTTCAGAGCAGTATTTCATTAGCAGGCACCATAAAGACCGCTGTGCTTGAAATTCAACCATCCCACCATGAAAATGCTGTTCTCTTAACTTCTCACTGGTATAGAAGATACAGTTGAAATCCCTGTGCTGCTGTATCCACTAGCGAATGTTAGACTTGGGTATTACTGGGTTATTTTCAAGCTTTTTGCTGAGCTGATCCACCACATCAAGGAATGTTTTGTCCTGTGAACAGGCTGGGTAGGAACTGTGTCTATCTTAGTGTCTTTCCTATGGGGAGAGAGTAGTGAGGGGATGGAAAAGCTACCCGTGGGTGGGTGCTTTGGTCAGGAATTTCCACTTATAGTCAAGTAGTTTTAAACTTGTGTGACTGCTGTTGTTGAGAATTAAGTTCTTTGTTTTTCTGTTTAAGTTTGAGGTTCGACTAGATTGGCCAGTCTCAGTGACAGACCATCAGCGGTTTCGTAGAGAGCAATTAAAAGATTTTGATGAGGTTACATCAGCAAAAAATATAAAGGCCACTTGGCCAGACGGTCTGCTGTGTGAGAGACAGCCCTGGAGAGCTGTTAACCAGTGCTGACAGATGGCCCCCAAGTTCCTTGGTGCTCTTGGAGAGAAGCTCTGAATTGTCCCTGGTAGATGCATTCTTGTTAGATTAGGGTAGTGAAAAAGAGCTCCTGTTTTCCCCTTCACACTCTCTCTGCTTCCCTGGCATACCTTTGATGTCAAGAATAGATGTTAGAGGCATGGGCTGACCTCCTCCACAGTTACTTCTATGCCAAGCCCTGCTGCTTTTCATCATCCTCAATGATTCAACAGAGCACGTTCTCATAAGAGAGTATTGGTGTGTGTTTTAATTTTATTTCTGGTTTCTTTGTTGCAGAACAACTACACAAGAGATCTTCTTCACTGGCATTTAGCAGGCTGAAATTAAGGGATTGCATTATGGAAACACCACCATGAGGGAATAAATAGGCAGAAACTGTCTGAACAAAACAGAAGGAAACAAAAACCAAAATGCTAATTCACATATTATCTTTGAGAGCTATAAACCACATTAAAATAAATAAATAAAGATTCAATTAACTGTGATTAATTATGCTTCTGTACATTAGTCCTGCTTGTCTTTTTCCTCAGCCTAGTCCAGGAAATGATTCCAAATTAATTCCTGGTCAGCCATGCGATTCCTGGCAGAGTAAACATCGTATTTTTTAGACAGACAAGTGGTGATGTATCTTGGATCTGCAGAGTTCTTTCAGCAATACCAACAAGTGCATAGTGGTGTAGAGTGGTGTATTGCAAAGAAAACTTTTATTTCTAAATAACACCTTACAGACCTGATGCTCTTGTAGTTCCTTTGCGAAGGTGTCAGAAACATTTCCAATGGAACAGAGAGATTACTAAATTTTCCAGCTGAGACAGAGAGGGAAGGGAGGCAGGAGATATTTACTTTACTAATTTAAAGACTACTGGAAAGCTACTGCAGTAGTGTCCTGGTTTAGGCTGGGACAGAGCTAGTTTTGTGTCCAGCAGCTGCCATGTTTTGGGTTTAGTGTGTGAAGAATGGTGAGAGTACGCTGATGGTGGTGGTTGCTGCTGAACAAACATTTCACAGGTCCCCAGGTTTTGCTAATGTGCAAGTGCAAAAACTTGGGAGGGGTACAGCCAGAATAGTTGATTCAAACTCGCCAAAGAAAGTGTTCCATACCATAGGCGTCATGCCCTTCTGTAAGGGAGGATCAGCCACCAGCCCCCTGTCATGTTCCCTTCTTGCCCCTTATTTTCCCTTTTTTCATTCATTCGGGCTTTTTGTTTGTTTCAGCCTGCTAAATGCAAATGAAGATCTCTTGTGTAGTTGTTCTGTGATAAAGAAACCAGAAATGCAGGTGCATGGTTTTGTACCTCCTCGGGTGCAGGATTTTGCACTTCTCCTTGTTAAACTGGATGAGGTTCCTGTCAGCCCATTTCTCCAGCCTCTTGAGGTCCCTCTGGATGGCAACACAAGCCTCTGGAGTATCAGCCATCCCTCCCAGTATTGTGTCATCTGTGAACTTCCTGAGGGTGCATTCTGACCCATCATCCAGATCGTTAATGAAGATGTTAAACAGGATCCCAGTGAGATTCTCCAGTGCAGCAGAGAAGTTTTGAGGTAATGCAGAAAATAAGAGCAAATAAAGGTGTGTTTTTAATAAGCTGTAGCATTAATTTTTTTGGGAGGGCATCTGAACATTTTGAGGGATTACATTGCCCCCAATATCATTCATCTGCCCATTAATCTGCTAACAACGTTTAAGAATCTGTGCATTCATCTATTTACTTTTGAGGTTCTGCTATGTAAAATAATTATCTTGCTTTGTAACAGGATGTTCTGCTATTGCATAGTTAACATTTTGTAAATGACTCTGCTAGCATTCTTTATCAATTATGTCTCTTTGAATAAAAGGTAATGCCTCAGGCCTAGAGCTAAATTATTTACTTGTAGTTTGCTGATGTGTTCTTTGTTTAGCTGAAATTGCACTCTACCTGCAACTTTGTTGAGCAGCTTTGCTTTTCTTGATCCTTAAAAGATAGGGGAGATGTGAAGTCAAATAGGCTTATATTTTTAGTAGGAAGAGAGATAAAAATGGATATTAAACAGTTTAGATGACTAGATAATATCCTCTAGTAGAATGCTTTCAATATTGGCGAACAAAATGTGATGATATATGATGGCACGTTGTATGTGTGCGTAAAATGAACTGGTGTTCTGTGTATTACCGTTCCTGGAGCCTTTGCAGCTAGCCTTAGAAGAGATGCTGGGATTTATTATGGAGAGCATACTATCCTCTAGCTTAAGGTTTTCTACTTCCTACACCTTATCGTGCACTGCTACTGATTCTCTTTCTACTTCTTCTGGCTGTAGTTGTGCTGAGCCGAGCTGTAGATGAACAGAGGAAAATGGTCTTTTGAACTGCCAGTCCAGCACTTCCACTTCTCGAGGAAAAGGGGAAAAGTGCATGTTTCATCTTCTCCCTTCCTGTCCTCCTGTCTTGAACAGATTTAGGGCAGCTTCTTAAGTAGCCAGGATTTTTTTTTCATTTTTTTTTTTTTTTTTATGGTACTCTATCCAGGAAAGAAACACACCCCTTCGTGGAGCTGGTGAGTTGTGGCACACATTGTAGCGTTCCACCTGTGTTTCAACAAAGGTATCGATGGCATTATGCAGGGTGCTCTGCGCTGTGCTATCTGGGAAAGGGGAGGAAGTAACATGCTAATAAAACATTAATAATGGTTTGAGGAGACATTGCTATATTTAGCTTGAATTAATTCACATTTCTTTTTAATCCTTTTATGCCCTTATGAAAGCAAACATTTTCAGGCTTGGGTGCCTGAAGTTAGTGTGCTGAATTCGTATAGGAGCTCTTAAATAAATGTCTCATGTTGCTAAATCACATAGCTTCTTTCTGATGCTGAACCATTTTTATCATCAGTCACCATATGAAGATTTGTAATCCTTTAGGTTTTTATTAATGGCTTATCTGTAAAACAGCAATTTTTATAACTTAACTCGAGATCTGATGATAAGAAGCACTGCATAGAAAAAGCGTTATTTACTCTTCTTCGACTGCTTTGATATATATAGGATGTAAGTTCCAGGAACAGTGTATGTTGTTTTCATTTTTAATAATGGGTAAAATGATCCATTCTTAGGACACAGGTTGAATTGCATATCAGTTCACCTTGCAAAGAGCTTCCTTCTGTGCATAATGCTTTCTCTGCATTCCAACAGGGGAAAGCACTCATGTGAGAGTAGAAACAAGGTAGTGCTGGCAAATGGAGGACGTAAGATCAAGTTTCTGCTGATCAACTTTCAAAGGTGCCCTAATGTAGTAACATCAAACTTCCTCTGTTGTATATGGCTAATCTAGAAATCAGATTGATCAATACATAAGTTTGTAGATTATTTGTGTGATTATTAATTTTGAGTTTACTAAAACAATATTTAACAACTTGAACAAAGTTGACAATTAATATGTATGTAAATATCTTTTTGTAAATATTGGTTTAGGTTTGCATTTTTATAGTTCAAATCCCATATATTAGTGATTTAAGGTTTAACAGGAACTCATTCACTTCATAAATATTAATTACGACATAGGCTTTATTCCATATTAGAGCATCTGGGGGAAAAGTGCTGATCACTACATTGCTTGTGAAGATGTATTTTTGCCTAAAAATACCTCTGGATAAATTCGGTCTGATGTAAAGAACATTAGTCTGAAAGGTGTAAGGCATTAATTTCAGGCATAATATTTTAATAGCAGCAACTGCAATGTAACAGTGTGTTCAGCCCTGCAGTCTGAAATGTGCTGCACTGTTACAGTGTCCTCCAGCAGAGTCTGAGTGGCCAACTGGGAGAGTGATGCCATCCGTTTAATGTTATATGGTAGTAACAGAATATGCATACCCATTGTCATTAAATTGTAAAAGACTGGTTCTTAGGGCACCTCCCCAGGTAAAACTAATTCAGAAAACTTCCCTGTCTTCATTAGCAGGATCCTCAGCAAGCATCAATCAGGATTGCTCCATTGATTTTAGCACTGAGCCAGATGAGCGACTGACCTTTCTGTCTTTAAAACATAGCCCGAGGTTGAAATGACTGTAAGGTATGTGGGATGCTTTGCCTTCACTGTGTGGTGCAGCATGTATTATTTTCACAGGCACCTTGACTCAGTGAATAATTTGATTACAGTTACTTAGTCAGTGTCTGGAGGTCTTGTTTGCTCTTTTACCGGGTCTTCATCATCTTAACATATTACTATGCCTGCCACCACTGCATTTGTTTAGTACGAAAAAGGGGCATGTAGTTACCTGGTCTGTATTTGGAAGGTTTCACCTGGAATTGTACATGACTTTTTATCAAGGTGCTAACAGTTTGTTGTAATCTCTCTTGAGTACCAACACAGGGCTGGGTACAATCTGTCTAACAATTCATGCACAGTGCTTGTCGCAACGTTTTGTGCCTGGACTATTGTGTGGGCTGTCTAAGCTCGACTGTGATACTCTGTAACATAATTTTCATTTTCTGAGGGCTCTGGGTGTTCAGAGAAAATCTTCAAGTGTAAACTGCTTAGAATAAAAGTCTCGACTGATGTCATGTATTTTAATTGCATATATTTCCGTAGCCGTTTAGATGATGAATCTGAGAAAAAATACTGGTTTTCCTCATACATTCTCTGTGTTGCCACCACAGTCAGTTACCTTCTGGTTTATTCCCAGAGAATGGTATGGACTAAGACTCAAACGAATGCAATTCCCTCAATACTGGCATGTTTAATAGAGGACCAGTAACTGTACAGCATTTAGCAAAGCACTGTTGAAAGAAATGCACATGTGCTCTTTGCCATTGTTCAAGAATCATACTGGAATAAGGCAAGAAGTTAAATAGGAATATTTGTAACATTGCATTCAGTTTTTTCTTTTGTCTAAATATTTTGCCATTGTTTTATTACCCATGTTTTCTAATTTATGCATGGAAAGAACCATGGTTTACACATCCAATAGCAAACTGATTATTTTTGCCAAAAGTAGATGTTGCTTCTTTATGAGAGTGAGTACAGAAAGGAGGCGGCAGAGTTCTGAAACAAAGCCCAGTCATTGATGAGTTTGTGAGGATAAAATGTGAGAAATGCCATACGTTCTTGAATGAAGCAATGGCTAGCAGAAAGCCTTTGGGCATAAATGAGAGGTGAAGCGTCAGTCTCAAAGGCTGAGAGATGTATTACATTTGTGGTAGAATCTTGGAAATGGAATCCTGCCTTTATTCATGTGGAATAATTTATTTGCTTTTTTTGTATTTTTCAGTTAATTCATTGAGACTTGGCATACTTAAATCCTTTATATATAGTCTTTCTAGTCTTGTAATCTGATCAAAGATCCATTCAAGTTTGAGACTAATTCTATTGACTTGAGTTGTTACAAGAGCATGTTAGGTTGTGTTCAGAATAATGTGCAAAAAAAAGCCAGTGTTTCACTATACTTAAATGGCCAATTCCTCACTTGCTTGCCAGGTAGTTTTAGGAGACTAAAAAACCAACAACAACAAACAACAACAAAAAACCCAACCCCCCCAAAATCATAATTTTAACTCGGCTTTTCTAAAACAGCATAATTCCTTTGTACCCAGACTTTTTTTGTAAATGAAATGAGAGAGAAATCAGAAAAGTCAATCATATACTAATTTTTCTGCATAGTCTGTTTGGTATTCCTTTTCAGTTCAAAAGAAAATACTGTTAAAATAGGGATGTTTAATTTCAGTGAACAGTTACTGAGAACTTGATTATATTGCAAATAGAGGGAGAATTCATTTTCTTAATTTTAAAGATTTATTGATGGTCATTGATAATCCAGCATTTTTTTTTTTTTTTTTTTTTTTTTCTGTATTATGGTCTTTTAAAAACCCCCCTTTTTTTTTTTTTTTTTTTTTTTTTTCTGAAATGCCCAGAGCTGGTTTAATGAAGTTTAGTTGACAATTAACTGATCACCAACTCTTTTTGCCATCTTAAAGACAAGATAATTTTTCTCCATTAAATGTGTGATTCTTATGGAAAGATACTATCTTATTTACATTTTTAATGAAATGGGGACATTTGAAAAATATTGCTTGATGGTAGGAAAATAATTGTTTTATTAAGAGAGCTGAATTCTGAGATATTGTTGAAGGTAAGGCATTTCCTTAACTGTGAGTGCTGGAGGTTGAGCTGTTTCTCATTTTTGCTATATTCTTTTTGCACATGGGTTCAGACCTTGAAAGGCAATGAAATAATCTGCAGTTCAGAATTAGAATATCAGGAGAGAAGGCAGATGCCTGCCCTACTAGTGGTATAGCAACCTTCCGAAATTCCCTAGCCTCACCCGTGACTTTACTTGGCACTGTAGCTGGTAATGAGATTTGCTGCTTCTAGGGCAGCGTTTCACTGCACCCAGCAAGACGTGCACTGGGCTTGGCACCTGGTTCCATGCTGGTCTCGGCCTCTGGGCACTAAGGTGCTCAGGATTCTTCCTCTGCTCAGCTAATAAATGAGAACCACCTTCCTTTCTGTTGTTGTTTCCTGCACTGCCTGTTCTCATTGGCTCCTCTTTCCTTCTCTCTTATTCCCTTCGTTGGAGCTTTCTATCCCCAGCACCACCAGAACCTAGCATTTTATCCCACTCTTGCATGAAGCGGTACGGAAAGCTGGCAGCAAGTAACTATGAGCAGGAATTTCCCACACTTAGTGAGCCATGAAGAAAATAATATTTTTATCCCTCCTCAGTAGATTGATTTGGGTTTGCAATTTAAAATAGTTGATGGGAAGGATATGTTATGCTCTGAAAGAAAAGCTGACAATGGTCCAGACAGTTTGGGATCTCTGCTATGAGGCAGCCTCTCTAGCAAACTTGTTGTTCATAAATAGCTGGGTCATAAATAGCTGAATTGAAAGCAAGTGACTTAAGGGAAGTAAGAGCTTATGGGATGATCATAATCTTCCATTTGTCACAAACCTCAAAACTGTGTTGGGCCTAAACTTACTAGTTTTAGAAATGAAATATGGACAATATGCAGTGAGAGAATAGCAATTATATGGATTCCAGTGTCCTGTCAGAGTTGATTTACAGCATTCTCTTAGGCTTGACCTAGGTGACTTCTTCCAAGTTTAATGAAAGCTACAATTCAGAGCGTTAGGCTTTTTTTCTTTTCTTTCCTCCTCTTTTCTATTTGCTGTTTTCAAAGATGACTTCTCTATGTTTTAGAACATAGAGACAATAACAATGTTTTATTGTAATCTAGACTGACTGCAGCATGTTTTTCTCCCACAGCTTTTTACACAGGTTTAATGAGGACAGTAGCCTATGCTGCATGTTTACTGGGTGAAAAATAGGTCTTATTCTAGTTTGCATATTCGCAATGTGGGGGATCACCAAAGATATATAAAGGCTAATACATGAGATTGAGTGAGAGATGTACACACATGATCAGGTCACAGGATAATGTTGCTTATCTAGACACCTGAATATATATTAAAAAAGATGTACTGTCCAACAGAGAGCTTCCCTCTTATCAAATAGCAAGTGGTCCAGTCAGTGTGAAAATCCAGAAAAAAAATCCACAGTATTATGCAGACCTGCTTTTTATGAGAGCTTGAAAATTAAATCTCTTTTCAGAGATTTCAGTCTCTTTTCTCTGCCCTCGTGAGACCCCATCTGGAGCACTGTGTCCAGATCTGGGGCCCACAATACAAAAAGATGCAGAACTGTTGGAGAGGGTTCAGAGGAGGCCACGAAGATGACAAGAGGGCTGGAGCACCTCCCCTATGAAGAGAGGCTGAGGGAGCTGGGCTTGTTCAGCCTAGAGAAGAGAAGGCTGCGGGGGGACCTCATTGCAGCCTTCCAGTACCTGAAGGGAGCGTACAGACAGGAGGGGAACCAACTTTTTAAAAGGGTAGAAAATGACAGGACAAGGGGGAATGGACTAAAGCTGAAGGAGGGAAGGTTTAAATTAGATATTAGGGGGAAGGTTTTTACGGAGAGAGTGGTGAGGTGCTGGAACAGGCTGCCCAGAGAGGTGGGGGATGCCCCATGCCTGGAGGGGTTCAAGGCCAGGTTGGACGGGGCCCTGGGCAACCTTGTGTAGGTCCAGGCCTGGAGGTTGGTGTCCCTGCCTGTGGCAGGGGGGGTGGGACTCTATGATCCTTGGGGTCCCTTCCAACCCAGACCATTCTGTGATTCTGTGATTCAGATCTGTCCAGCATAATGCTTCCTATGGTGAAATCGCAGGAGTCAAAATATATGATGGATCTAAGTGAATGTAGTTGGCTAAAAAATAAGTATCTTCTCTTTCAATTCTTTCTTTGTTTTGGAAAAGAGTTAGTTTTGGTTTTTAAATTATGAAGTGGAGTTTGGGGAGGTGTGACCTTTTCTTTCATTTTTTTTTCTTTTTTCTTCCACCTCTATCCATAAGACAGAAGGACACCGTTTGCTCTGAGCTGTCAGGGTAAGTGCACAGTAGTCACCGGGCCAGGGGGCTGTTCCTAGTAGAGGCTGGCTGCAGACTGGGCTTGGCTGGCGCTTGGCCTGCCCTGCTGCTGCCCAGATGTTCTCCTGCCTTCTGAGGCTGGGGGCAGCTCAGTTCTGATTTGGGCAAACTGATGTTGTGCAGTTGGTATACATTCAATTTGAATGTTCAACACTTCATCATTTGCCTTATCCCAGTATTAAAATAACCTTTTAAGTAGTATCCACAGGCGTTATTTTCAACCTTCATGACAGCTGCAGAGATGTTTTGTTTCTCTAGCTGTCTTGTGACAGTCACATCAAAAGATATTTCTCATCATCCTGCAGGGAAGTAATAGGTTTAACACACGTATTTTTACCCCTGGGCTGTTGTTTTCCCTTTGCTTTGTTTCTATAATTGACTGAAATACATGGTTCTCTGATGACGCTGAGGAACAAGCACCAAGTGTACTAGTTTCCTGGTTTTGTTTATCTGTCTCCTCATCTTGCCTTGCATGAAACATGTTTAAGTATTCCCAAATTGCTAAAGTGGCTGCCATTCGTTCTGGCACTTGCATGCTTCCATTTGGTGCTGCTACGTGCTGCAGCAATCTGAATTTTCTGTTCTCAGCAGATGCTGTTTGCCTCTCCTTGGGAATACAGTCTGGTTGGAAATGTTTGTGCTGTGTTTCTGTGCAGGTCAGTCAAACAGCACAGCTGACCTCAGAGCTCAAGACCTTGATTTAGCAAGGTCTAAAATATTTAGAAATGCTTAAGCGATCCCATTAACTTAAAAGGGGCTAAATATCTAAAAACTATCTTATTTCTTGTATCTCTAATTAGGACCTTAACATATTCGTTGCTATTTCCTTTGCATTAAGCCCCCAGATTCCAAAAGCTGAGTTGCACTTGTCTTTGGTAAAGGAAACATCACATTTTTCATAGCGCAATTCCTAGGCAAAACGAGTTGTGAGACGTGAGGAGAGGAAAGGTATCATTTAGTCTAACCCTCTCTGTCTATATGGAATTGACCTTTCTTTCCACGGTGATCTTCAAGATGCTAGTGTGAGTATGAAATATCCTAAACCAGGGAAGTTTATCTCTGTGTTGTTTGGAGAGAAGCCAACATCCATTCAGTCTGTAGTCCTCTTTTTTTTGTGTATTGTATATTTTGCAGACAACACTAAAATTTGTTGATAGAAAAAGCCTGGATGTTTTATTTTACGTTGCTTTATTTTGCTTTGTTTTGGTTTGCTTGGCAGTTACATTTTTAGCATCTTCTCTGATACCTAATGCCAGCAAAACAGACATTACTTTGCTTTATTTTCCTACAGTGTTTTTCCCATCAGGGACTTGAGACCTGTGTTCTCCTATTGCTCTGTATGCTATTCATACCTGAGCCCTCTGCCTTGCTCTGCCAGAATTTTTAATTCCCGTGTTGTCCACGTCCATCTTGTCTCTTGCTCCGCTCTTCTTGGGGAAAGTTGAAGGATAGAAGGACTGTTGGGTATTGCTTATTCAGCATCGAAGCAAAAAGCTTTAAGTGATGTATCTGTTTTATCACCAGTACTTTTGAACCTGCTTTGGAGCTCTTTATGCATATGTTGGCATAAACCTCTTAGCGAGGTCTCTTGCTGCTGCCGAAGCAAGGGTGAGCGGTGGCAGTTCCTGTGATACCTGTGCTCAGTGGAGTGGCAAATAGGAAGCAGCAGCTTCATCTTTCATCCTCCCCTTTTGTTTTCTCCTCCCCATCTGCTCTCAAGCGGCTTAACCGGTTTACTGTTGGTAGTTTTAGGGTTTGAGAGTGTCTATGAACAAACCACATCAGCTTTTGGATATTAGTCCCCTTTGGGATTCAGACCCTTCCACCCCAATTATCTTTTCAAAGGACACTCTGGAATCGGCCATTAAATTTAACAGTATGTTTTTCTCTCCTCCTCCTTCCTTATTCAGCTTAAAACCAGAAAATGATGTTACTTTAAGTGTTTGTTTACAGCTCATCTGTCACCATGACACTGGGGACCTCTTGGATGCAGAACTTCTGTATCTCACAACTGCAAGTTGTCATTTGTACTCTGGCTGGAGGTGGGGAACCATTTCTAGGCCAATTGTCTAAACAGACCAGGCGAGCCTTTTCCTGAGTCTGGGGTCCAACTTCGGGCTCTACTTTTACAGCCTCTCCCACACCTTCCTTTGGCGTTGGAAGACTTGGCTGATCACCCGGATGATGTTTGCATTCTGTCATTTGAAAGATCAGATGGGGATGAAATATAATGGAGAATAATGTGCTCCAGCACCCCTTCCTGGCTTAAAGATTTCTGTCCTCAATGTCCTTTGAAACAGTGAAATGGCCAGTTCTAGGTTGTTCCATGTTTTTTCTAGGCTTAGCTTTAGATCTAGCTTTGCTTTGGACAAGAGAATATTGTCAGCACAAAACACATCATTTTGGAGACAGCTACATAGTTGTGAGCTAATGTTGCAACAAAGAGGAAGGAGTGTCTCTGTGTGCATGTCTGTGAGAGGAACCATGAGAAAAAAAACCAAAACAGGGAGCTAGATACAGCTCATTGCATGGATAGAGCAGATAAGAAACTTCTTGCAAGCAATGGGCATCTGGAAAGCCACCTGTTTTTTTACTACTTCACGCGTAGCTTAACAGCTTGGGCTTCTGCCATCTAAACATTTGCCCTACTCTGTTGCCAAAATTCACTGTAGAAATAGTGCCAAACAGAAATAAAGGACAGGCAGACAAAGGACCGTTTTAAGCATCTACTGTAAATTCATGCTCTACCAGCTAGGAAGAGAAGTTTGGGTAGCTTTATCTCACTTGCTTCTCTACATCTGTTCTCTGCCTCTGTGCAGGAGCTCATGTCCCAGAGAAGTGCTGCAGTATTTCTGGCCCACTCCTGCAGATCTAAGGCTTTCAGATATCTCTCAGTATGTTTCAAACAAACCACTTTATGTGACTGAGGTGCTGAGCCTCCAAACTGCTAAAGTTTTATTCATTTTTCACCAAAATCCCCTCCGTGTTGCTAGAATCACACTCGCAGGTATGTCTTTATGTACAAATTGTAGTAATTTTTATTGGAACGAACAAATTACATATTTATGTTTTAACAGAAGAGATGGAGACATTATTTTCCCAAGTGCTTCAGTTATCCTGGGTGAACACTGTGGAAGTGACAGTTGAGATGCCTTTGGAGAGGCCTTATAGAAAATGTATTGTGTTCTGAATCAAATGCTGAAGGGTACAGTGATGTGACAGGCTTCAAGGAAACTGAGGGGGGGCTAGGCAGGCTGTAACAGGAAATGTCTGAAAGAAAAGAGAATGAGACAAAGGAAAACAAACAAACAAACAAAAAAGCAAACCAAAACAAACCCCAAACAAAGGAGAAAGTGGAACAGAGGGTAATCACCATGGTTCTGACTGGAGACAAAGTTCTGCCTTTTTTTGCCATCCTTCCTTGTCCTTTTCTTCCTATGCCACTGTAGCAGGTGGGATGGATTCATCTAACCTAATTTTACTTGGCTGAGCAAATCCTCTCTGCAGTCAGTGAAGATAAACACTTTTAGGATGTGGTTTGTCTGACCCATTTTTGATGTCCATGTTAGTGTGATTTGAGTGGTACCAGAATGCGCATTTCTCTCCTTTGGTCAAAAGGAGAAACTTCAAATGTAAACTGGGAGGATACATTGTAGAATATTACATTTGGTCAGTTGAATCACACTGGGGAACAGACCAAAGCTATGGTCACTGTCTCGGTGTGCTGGTAAGTGTAGAGTTTGGGGCTCAGTAGCTCTTCAATAATTGAATAGAAGATGTTGTCTCTGTTCAAAAGCATGGTTTCCCTTCACAACCACTGCTGAAGCTGAGAAGAAATATGGGGCTCAAAGAAGCTATCTAAAACAGTGGATGACTAGGTCAAAATTTGGACCACTTGTGCCTTTGTTAAAGTATCTTATTGCAAATTATGAACAACAAAACAAGACTAATCTGAGCTTTCATGCCAATAATAGCCTGCCTTTGGGGTAGCTAGTATGAGGGAGAATCGATTTAGATTGTCCTCTAGGAAGGGAGATTGGCTCTTCAGATAAATAACTTTTTTCTCCCCTTCCTTGTTTTTAACAGCAAATTGAAGTGTTGGTTTATTTTGAGGTCTTTTTTAATGTTTTTGATGCTTCAGCCTTTCTAAAAAGGAATGATTTGTTCCAAAAGGATTAAAATTAAAAATTATGGTGTTTAAATAAGAATTTCTCTGTTTTTCCTGGCTACAATTGAATTTAGCACCTGGTGAAAACATTTCATCCTTTCCTAATGGGTCTTTGTCTACATATAGAAAATTTCTGGAAGACTCTTTGTTCCCAACTTACCTCCTAAGTTTATTTTCTATTCTTTTGTGTGTCTGTATTGCTGTGAAATTCATGCTTCCAGTCAGGGCTGAAGACCTCTTGAAGCAGACATTCTGCCAACAGAAGAAAAGCAGTGGTACTTACCCTAAAGAGGTCATCGCCTGACTGCAGAGGAGAAAAAAATGAAAAAGTACTTAGTATCCTTTCAGATAACTTGTTGCTGAGCTTTTCCTTATGTTACTTGTCTCCAGGTACCTTCTCCATGATTTTGAAAACTGTTTCATGTCTCTTTATGCTGCTATATAGGATTGGCCATTGGCCTGTATATTAGTTGTTTTTTAGGGCTTGCAAAGGTACATTTGGAGTAGTGAGATGCCTCTGTGTCTTCATCAGTGAGAAGCACTATCCTTGGCTCAGCAATTATGAATGAGTTCTTGGAGCTCCTGTAAACTTAAATCTCAAGGTATATGAGGTATATGGCCTCAAGAAAGTGTCCTATAAGTGTATGTAAGAAACAGCAGTGCTCTTGAAAAGCTACAATTATTGTTAAGCCACTTTTGCTTTGAAAAGGGCTGTAAGTATTTTGTTTTAATGCAAAGTAGTTTTCTGTATTTCCATTCACGCACAACTCCCCTTCCTTATGCAGGGACCAGAGAGAAATAGTACGACATTGGAAGAAGGATTAGGTCTATGGTAGCCTCAATCCAACCAGTACTGCAAAACCCACTGTAACATTTACTCTTTAGAGAATTCTTAGCAAGATTTCCGTGTGAAAGTGTTGCTAAAATTATGTACCATTAGTGGCTGCTGGGGTTCTTCCACTTGTAATTGGCAATTGGATCTACGTAAAACAGCTGAGCTATTATTACCAAATGGAATTTGCACACATCTGACACCTCTATGCAAATGTCTGAATTTCATACAAATCAGAATAAGGGTAGTGAGTGGCAAAAAACCCCAACCAACCCCCCAAAAATACTGTATAGATGTTTTTATGTCTAAATACCAGTGCATGGTATTTGGTTTTTCTTTGACAACAGCTACATCTGTGGGGTGGTGGTTTTGTTTGTTTTTTGGGGGGTTTTTTGGGGTTTTTTTGTTGTTTTTGGGGGGGTTTGTGGGTTTTTTTGTTTTTTGTTGTTTTTTTTTTTTTTTAAACTGGCATAAAGACATAGTGCTTTGTTTTGAGATGCTGAAATTAGGATGGGAATAACCTTGTGGTCCTGGGAATCAAGATATTCCTATTTGCATACCCTTTTAGCTATAAAGCTGGGAATCTGCCTTAGCCAAAACCAAAAAAACCCAAACCCCAAAACCAAACAAACAAAAACCACCAAAAAACACAAAAAACAAAACCCACACCCCAAAAACCCCCAAAAAATGCCAAAGCCCAATAAAAAAACAAACAAAAAACACACCAAAAAAGTACAAAACCACAAACAAATAAGCCAGTTCCTAAAATAAAACTAGCTTTTGACATTTTCCCAAGTTAAAGGTCAAAGAAACTTGACTTGATGCAATTATTTTTAATACTGAAAAAAAATCAACCTTGTCATGAATCTAAACCAACCTTTTACCTGCAGAGAAACACATAGGTTACTATTAGGTTTGAGTGATACAGAATTAAATAGATGAACTGTCAACACTTTTAATTTAAACCCACAAAACGAAATCCAAATGTGATCTATTTAATTAATTCAGTATGAATGGATTTATTGCCAAGAAGGAGAAAAGGTGAAAATAGAAGCTGAGTGAAAAAAAAATATATCAGATCCACTCTGGGATTATATAGTGGATAATATAAACTTCTGGGCTCTGTCTATAATTGAAATACATCTCTGCTGTCAGATGTACCTGGTACGTAAACACAGAGTTTGAAAATCCATTTTTCAGTTAGAAGGAGGAGAAAAAAATTAATAAAACTTAGTAGTTGAATAAAACACATTTAATAAAAAGTCATATTTTCTGTGTATTGGTTTCCAGGCACTCCTGACCAGTTGATGGCTTCCTTTTTCCGTTGCTGAATACTGCTACTGCAGTAAGACAATATATAGCCACGGATATTACATTGATTTGCTGAAAGGGTACTGCAGAAGAACAGGAAACTTAGTTGGCCAGTGTTGCACTTCCATAACAAGCATTACCACCAGATAATTAACCTTGCTGTTTGTTTAGCACCCTCAGAAAGCTTCATTACCGATGCAGTCAATTATCATCTGGTAATGGCTACTACAGAAGGTAGAATTGCTTAATTAAAATTATTTAGGCCAAAGAGGCTGTATGATTGGGTAACAGATATTGGAATGGAATAGAATGATCTCTCTGAGCTACATACCTCATCTAAGTCTTGTATTTCACATTTCAGAATGACAAATTCTGCATCTTTTCCCAGACAAAAATAACAATAATAATAATAATTAAGTATTCATTCTCCCACCTAGTTACATTTGCTTTCTCAATAACATCCTTTTAAAAGCAGCTACAGTGGGAGGAGTAAAAAGCTAAATCAGCTCTACAGAGTGCTTTAAAGAGTAAGGCTAGAAGTGGGTCCATTGCATAGAAGAAAATGAAGAGGGAAGATTATTGCTGTTAAGAGATATAACTCACAGCTATGCAGATATGTGTTAGGTGTTGCTGAAGAAAGTCTCTTGATGGCCTCCCCTGAGGAAAGAGATTTGATATGTTCCCCCCTCTGTGAAAATTTGCATTTCCACCTTCTTTATAGATCATCAAAGAAGTGGAAAGAGGCCGGAGTTTTTGATAGTCGGCCTTAGAGCAGGACTATCTTTGAAGTTAAAGGCTGGTTGATATGGAGATTCAGCTTTGGGTGCCTGTTTCAGGAGGGCTTGAAGATAAGGTTTGTTTTCCACACTGTAAAAGTCTTTAGAGCTTTGCTCCCACTTCCAAGAGCACTTGAAAGCCCAGTGAGTCCATTAGTACAGACTTAAATTGATTAGTTAGTCTTACAGCTAATTCTGTACTCCCAGGCAAGTGAGCCCTGACTGATGTTTGTTTTGCCAACAAAAAACACAGTGGGATGGAATTGTACTAGTAAAACCGTTCTTTTACCCATCTGTCCCGTTTCACTCATAGCTGATTTTCCTGTGTGGCTGTGAATTTGCAGCCTTGTTGGTCCACTTATGTCCATGGTAAGAACATTTTGCTGTACATACAACATAATGTCATTATTGCAGCTATGCTTGTAATAGCAGCCTTAGTCTAGGCATGGTATAGGACATACTCAGTACCCACTGTTCCTCTCGAGGGCTATATTTTTAGAGGCATAAAAATGTCAAATATGTAATGCAGGTGAGGGGAAAAAAATCCCCTAAAGTTAATAGTATAGATGAGAACATCCATTGCAATCCGGCACCTAAGCTACAAATCTAGGTTGGAAAATCTGATTCTGGACAGGCATCTGTGCGCCAGATTACCTTGAAAAACTCAACTCCTACATTATTTTTGATAATGGGACTTGGGCTTATATGTCACCAATGCACATTTTAAACCTTTATCTGAACTTTGTGAGTTATGGTCCTTTTGAGTGAATTGATAGTTGCTATAGAATAGACTCCGAAGGCAGAAGCTAATGAGGTGAAGGAAATCCTGGTGCAATGGAGTTAATGGCAGAACTCATGTTGGTTTTATACAGCCAAGATCTGCTTACAATTTCTGTACCAGGTTCTGAATTTTTAGTGTCCTAAATATGTCCCTAGTAATTATAGCTTTTTTTATCCCCTGAAAACCCTAGAAAACATGAGATTATTGCTGAAATCATATTTGCTCTAGTATATCTAGCTATCTATCTGTAAATAAGCTCTGCTATTAAGAAAATAATTGTGATCCTTTCTGCTAATTCTGTCTTAAAAGAATAACTGCAGGCACAGTACTGAAACCAGGTATCCTTTCTTAATCTTTCAAAAAAACCCAACCCAAAATGCAGGAATAAGTAAATAGCTACTTAAGAGGCACTGATTCTTTGCTAAGAATTCAATTAACCTATGGACCTTGCTTCCTTAAGATATTATTGAGGCAAACAATTTAGCCAGAATCCAGCAAAGCCTAACTATTTGTATAAATAGTAAGAATAATCCAGAGGTATAATAGCTACCATAAAATATAATGAATTTAGAAACTCAGAGTTAAAGACACAAGCAAGATTACTAGCTCATAATTTTACCTTAAATCTTGCCATGTTCAGTGCTTTAACAAAGCCTCAGGTCTAAAGCATGTTGTTTTATGAGAAGTTAAAATTTCTCCTTTAAAAATATATGATACATGTTGATGGTTCTCTTGAGAAGTCTGAAAAAGTGAAAACTGGAATTCAGATTAGCAGAATGCTTGCTTTCTCATTAAAAAAAAAAAAAAAAAAAAAAAAAAGGCATTAAAAAGTCAGCAATCTCTTGTACTCAAGATCATGGTTTATTGTGGAGCTGACCTGCAAGGTTTGAATACTAGTGACAATTGTGATTACGCAAAGACAAGTGCTACTCTTTGGGGTAGTGTGGGGAAAGGAAAGACTCATGTTGACAGCTGATAACCCTTTCCATATCATCCCCAGGTTCTGTGAGCTGCACATGAAGACAGAAAGACGATAGTGATCTCTGTCCTCTGTTGTATTAGAGCCACACTAGAAATTAGAGGGCAAATGCAGGCTTTCTCTAGAACATGCCAGAGGTGTTTCCAAATAAATGATAAGTTCAGTCTTTTGAATAAGTTATGTTACTTCAGCAATACATATCAGCAGTGCCTTGGTAGAGATGTGTGTGTGTGTGAGGATGTTGGTCTTTGACAAATAATAATGTGGCTTCTTTCTCTTGTTTCCAGTTAGTGTAACTTGAATTGCTGTGCTTTTATTACAGTTTACAAAACTGCATATAGATAATTCTGCAGCTGATAGTAACTTTCTAAGAGCCTGGAACATTATCTCTGCTGCCCAAGAGAGGCTTGTCCACCCTTTAACAGATCTTGTTGCAATACTCAGTAGGTTGCCAGCGTGTTTCCAGATGATTGGAATATAAACAAAATCATAGCAGCTTGCTCAAAATAATGAAACCCATAAAACAGATTTGTCTCAACTAGTAATCCTCACATTTTCTTCAGTTGCTTCATGGCAGTAACAATGACGGGCTTTGTAGAAGTGCTGGTAGATAGGAGAGATGGGACTGACCTAGGACAGGGCAGTATTTCTACAAAGCAGGAACATTACCCTTCTTTCTTAAAATGCTCTACAGTTGTAGGTAGATTTCTATGGGTGGCCTTTGTATTTGCTCCTTCCTCGCTCTGCACAGAGCTTTGGCAATGCCGCAAGGACACTCTGCAGCCTAGAGCAGATGCTAGTACCACTTTAACTTAGCTCTTATCATTCAGTGATTGATTTGCAACCAAGTGCCCTTAAACGTGTTTGTTCCCCCCAAATACAGCCAACTCAAAATAGAACCTCGAGTGAGAGAAAGTACAAACAGATTGAAGTACATGACATACTCACAATTACTGTATGGAAACAATAAAACAGAGAAAAAAATAGAAAGCACTTCAAATCTTATTTCCTCCCAAAAGAGAGTGTAATCAAGGTATAATGAGCATTGAAATTAATAAATTAAAAATAAATGCCCATAAGAGGGAGAAAAAAATGTGTTAATCAGTTGGCAATTATATTTTTGGCATTGTAAATTAATTCCCCAAATGAATCTCCTTCCAGCTTATTTCACTTCATTATCTGTTTTCTTCCTTATTTTTTATCTAATGATTAACGTTTCTGAATTCTGTACATAATGATAATTTTTACCTCTCCTTGGCGAAAAAAAAAAAAAAAAAAAAAAAAAGACAGTGTGTCAAACACAAGATTATGACATTTTGTCCTTTCCAATCTGTGAAGAAAAGAACAGAAATGTCATCATAATGAAGCTGTCCTTTTGGAGTGTTCGAGTTTTTTTTGTGTGGTGGGTTTTTTTGGTTGGTTCCCCCC
>KL280401.1:0-19409 GCA_000699545.1 Podiceps cristatus | reverse complement strand
GGAAGAGAAAAAGAAAAAAAAAAAAAAGGGGGGGGGGGGGGGGGGGGGGGAGGGGAAGAGATGGATTATTTAAAAGGGACAGGATGGCTAAAGTTACATCTTGGGTAAGAAAGCACCCCAGAGCTCCCTCACTGAATGCTCATCGAGGTGAGCAGCTCCGGTGCCATCATGATCTGCGGTGGAGTGCTCCAGCGCAGGGCACAGCGCGGTTCCTGAAACCTCAGGGCAGTGGAGAGACCCGCTGGGAGCCGGCAGCTGACCTGATGGGGGCTGAGGGCACCCAGGTGGGACCAGGACAGGCAGATGCCATGCTCCCTCCCCCACCTGTAGAAAAAGCCCCTGGCAGCGCTAGTGAGCCGGGCAGGCAAACAGGGAGTCACGTGACAGCTTGTGTGGAAGGGCGCCCAGGAAGGGCCCTGTAGCTCTGCGGATTCAACCCGGGAGCAATGGCATCCACTTGGCAGAAGGCCGTGGCCTCTCCAAGCTCTGCACCCACTGCGACTGATGCAGCTTCCCAGAGCGAGTGTGGTGGGAACAGGCTCCCGCCTGGGTGTCTGGCTGTGGGGTGAGCCCTGCTCTTACTGTCCGGCAGCAGCGAGCAGAGCTGTGGGAGCTGTGCCCCGGGAGAGGAGCTCCTCCGCTTGGTGACAGGGCTCTGGGAGGGGTGAGGAGGCTGAGGGGTATCAGGGAGTGTGAGAGAGAGATCAACAACTGGAATTGCACCCTGCCTTCCCTGGGACAGGCCTGACAGGCAGCCAGGACACATGATACAAAGGATTCCCTGTCCTCTCTCCACCCAGCAGAACCAGCAGGTGTTTCTCCTCCATGACTCCTCCACCTTCCCAAGTAGAGTCATAGAATCATATAATGGTTTGGGTTGGAAGGGACCTTAAAGATCATATAGTTCCATCACACCTGCCATGGGCAGGGACACCTTCCACTAGACCAGGCTGCTCAAGGCCCCATCCAACCTGCCCTTGAGCACTTCCAGGGATGAGGCATCTATAAATTCCCTGGGCTGTCTGTTTCAGTGTCTCACCACCCTCATTGTGAAGAATTTATTCCAATGTCTAATCTAAATCTACCCCTTTCCAATTTAAAGCCATTCCCTGTTGTCCTGTCACTACAGGACCTTCTCAAAAGCCCCTCCCCATCCTTCCTGTAGGCCCCTTCAGCTATTGGAAGGCTGCTATAAGGTCTCCCAGGAGCCTTCTCTTCTCCAGGCTGAGCAACTCCAACTCTCTCAGCCGATCTTCATGAGAGAGGTGCTCCAGCCCTCTGGTCATCTTTGTGGCCCTCCTCTGGACTCGTTCCAACAGATCCATGTCCTTATGTTGAGAATTCCTGAACTGGACACAGTACGAGCACTCCAGGCAGGGTCTCACAAGAGAGGAGCAGAGGGGGAGAATCACCTCCCTCAACCTGCTGTCCATGCTCCTTTATGTCTTTGCATTACTGGGTATGAGGCTCTGCAAGTGGGACCAAACAATGATGAGATCGATGGTCTATCTAGGTTGGAGGTGTTGCCAAGGTTAAGCTGGCATATGGTCTGCAGCAAAACCACTTCCATAAAGAAAAAAAAAGACAGGTCACTGTCATAGGAAACTTTTCTGAGGAAAAGGCTGAGGTACTTAATGCCCCTTTGCTTCAGTCTTTAATAGGAAGATCAGTTGTTCTCATGGTATCCAGCCCCCTGAGCTAGAAGACAGGGATGGGGATCAGAATGAAGCCCCCATAATCCAAGGGGAAATGGTCAGTGACCTGCTACACCACTCAGACATGCACAAGTCTATGGGGCCAGATGGGATCCACCCAAGCGTACTGAGGAAGCTGGCAGAATTGCTCACCAAGCCACTTTTAACTATTTACCAGCAGTTCTGGCTAACTGAGGAGATCCCAGTTAACTGGAGGTCAGCAAATGTAACGCCCATCTACAAGAAGGGCTGGAAGGATGCTCCAGGGAACTACAGGCCTATCAGCCTGACCTTCAGTTCCAGGGAAGGTTATGGAGCGGATCATCTTGAGGACCATCACATGGCATGTACAGGCAACCCAGCCCAGTCAGCATGGGTTTATGAAAGGCAGGTCCTGCTTGACTAACCTGGTCTTGTGTGACAAGGTGACCGACTTAATGGATGAGGGAAATGCTGTGGATGTTGTCTACCTAGACTTTAGCAAAGGCTTTGACATAATTTCCCACAGCATTCTCCTGGAGAAAATGTCTGCTCATGGCCTGGACAGGCATCTCTTTGCTGGGTAAAAAATTGGCTGGATTGCTGGGCCCAAAGAGTTGTGGTGAATGGAGTTAAATCCAGTTAGTGGCTGGTCACAATTGGTGTTACCCAGGGCTCGGTATTGGGGCCAGTTCTGCTTCATATCTTTATCAATGATCTGGATGAGGGGACTGAGTGCACCCTCAGTAAGCTTGTAGGTTACACTAAGTTGGCAAGCTGCCTGGTGGAAAAGGACCTGCGGGTGCTGGTCAACAGTCGGCTTAATTTGAGCCAGCAGTGTGTCCAGGTGGCCAAGAAGACCAATAGCATCCTGGTTTGCATGAGAACTAGTGTGTCCAGCAGGAATGTGTCAGAAACGGTGCGTCCAGCACGAGGAGGGAAGTGATTGTCCCCCTGTACCTGGCACTGGTGAGGCTGCACCTTGAGTGCTGTGTTCAATTTTGGGCCCCTCACTACAAGAAAGACATTGAGGTGCTGGAGCGTGTCCAAAGGAGGGCAACGAAGCTGGTGAAGGGTCTAGAGCACAAGTCCTGTGAGGAGTAGCTGAGGGAACTGGGGTTGTTTAGCCTGGAGAAGAGGAGGCCAAGGGGAGACCTGATTGCTCCCTACAACTACCTGGAAGGAGGTCGTAGAGCAGTGGGTGTCAATCTCTTCTCCCAAGTCACAGGCCATAGGACAAGAGGAAATGGCCTCAGGTTTATAGGGGAGGTTTAGATTGGATATTTGGAAAAAATTCTTCCTGAAAAAGGTTGTCAAGCATTGGAACAGGCTGCCCAGGGAAGTGGTGGAGGATTCCCTGGAGGTATTTAAAAGACAGGTAGATGCAGAGCTTCGGGACGTGGTTTAGTGGTGGACTTTGCAGTGACAGGTTAAAGGTTGGCTTCAATGATCTTAAAAGTCTTTTCCAACCTAAATGATTCTATGTTTCTTTCCTTCTTTCCTCTTCTGTTTTATTCTTTTCATCTTTCCTTCTTTCCTTGTTTTCTTCTTTTCCTGACTGGATTTGACAGCATACCTTCTATGTGGATCATGGAGCTAGGTTATTCTGTGTAATGCTCCCTCAGTCCTTACTGCTACAGCAGCTCTGCTTTGCATGAGACAAATACTCTGTGGGCTAGAGGCAGTCAGAATAGAAGTTAGGGTTGAAAAACAAAGGGGTTAAGATTGTCCGAGGGAAATGTGGCTTTGTAAAACTATATAGGGAGCTCCACTACAGTGCTGAAAGACCTTGGAGTTAAGCCCTGTCTCCACCTAAAAAGAGCAGTAGCTGCGTAGTTGCAATCACTTAAACAAGAGGAAGCACTGCTGCTGAATAAATGAAGATTCATGTACAAAAAGTACGTTTATGCTTTCTGTTGCACTGAAGAAGTCCAGCAAAAGCATACGGAAGAAAAGGGGGGTGGTGTCAAAAAACTGGAATTCCCAGTATTAGGAAAAGAAGCTACTCCAAATAGAATTAGAGGCATTAGAAAACACATGAGACATTATCGCTGGGGAACTTATGTCTCATCTCAGTTTTCATATCCCAGTTATGTGTTTCAGGATCTGTTCCACTTGAATCACTTTACATGTGCATATCTTTATATATTGATGAACCAAAGGGGGTGTGTTATTTATTGCATATCTGTAAAGGGTTAGGATAAGGGGAATATAAGATAAAACCAAAAAGAAATATGTTTATATTTTATTATTTGCCTTCCTGTCATAATTAGTACAGGCAAGTTAGAAGCCTTGATATTTAACTTTGTTTTTCATCCTTATTAGGAATTTACTGCCTGATCTTGGGCAACTCATTAAATCTTCCTGTTATTTGTTCCCTACCTTGAAATGTGGAGGTTAGTGTTTCTTCATTTTATCTGAAAATGAGCTAAGATATTATGAAGAAAAAAAAAGAAAAATGTACAGGTAAATACCTAAAATAGTAAAACTCTTGATTACTTTTGATGATTCAGAATTTGCAGGAATCGAGTTCACACTGTGAAAATTAATCCCAGCATGAATGGTACTGTGATATGAAAAGTAAACTACAAACAATAACAAAATCTAGTTTAAGCAAGTTGTACTTCAAAAGAACGGCGATATATTATATGTCCTTATAGAATTTTACTTCTACTATACATAAAAACAGTTTACTTAGAAATATGAGAAAATAATCATATATGCTAGCAGAAGATATTCAGAAAAATCTATTTAAGAAGAGTGTAAATCAGAAGTGTAATAAATTTTAAATTTGTGTCATGAAGAACTGACAGATTGATGTTTTACTTCCAAATAAGAAGTACTTAATCTTTTTAAAATTACCAGTAAAACTGAATTTCCAGGATATTTGGCTTTAGAGACAAATCACATGTGAGTGTTGGTAGTTTAGTATGGAGTTTCAACATGTCATGTAAAATGTTATAGTAAATTTATTTTTATTTTTTATTAGTATATTATACCAGCTGTATTACAGGCAGGACAACATGCCTATATTAGAAATGCTTTATTTATTAAATCTGGATGTGTGGATACAACTCTGCATTAATTGAAACATTATTTCTTCTCTACATCAAACTATTTCCCATACTGATAATAATAAAAGAGTTTGTCATTCCAAATAGGATTTTCTATTTGGTGTGTAATATTGCCAAAAGCAAATATACCATAAAATACTGCTATGAATTGAGTGTTACATCTTAAAATGTTGCATCAACATCTGACCATGCATCTTCCCTACCTGGCTGCTTCAGTTTTTCATATCTAACATTACATGAGTTTCTCACTTCTCATCTCACAAGCCTTATATTTGATTTTTTTTTTCTTTTTTAATCTGAATTGTGGTTTGGCTGGAACATTGGAGATACTATTGCATAGTGATATAACTTACGGCCTAAGTAAATACATTTTTACCGGACCTGAAGTTCCAATTTCCTTTAGTTTCTGTCAGTGTCAAAGTGAAGAAGCATAGTGACCTAAAAAGAACAGAGTTAAGCTGTGTCAGCTGGTAGTAACAAATAGTTGTTCTCAATAAGTTAAATTTCAGAGTAAAATAGAATAGATTTGTCCTGATGGGTCAGCAAGTTATGCATAGAGAAAATAATATAAAAATTTAAATGCAAAGGTTGTATTTTAATTGCTGAAATCTTAAAGAATCATTTTAAGTAAATTAAAAAACAAAACAAAATATATGTGAAAACATTAAAACTGAAACTTTTTATTTCATCTTTTTCAATTAAAATCTGATTAAATAAAAATATCCAGCCATTCTAATTCCAAGTAGAAATTGCGGTAAACAATCCAAAACAAAACAGATCAAACAACAACTTCCCTTACAATATTTAAAAATTATTATGACCCTAAGTAATTCAAAGGATAACATCAGAAATGACTTCATTAACTCCCACTAGATAAATCTTTTCCAAGAACTGCCCTGTTCCTATGAGGATCCATTCTTCAACCCTACATTAATTACTAATTTCTGTGAAATCTCATTAGCCGTCACTGTAAAAATCATTCTTTTCCTTGTCACAGGAGCTGAAGCATTGTGGTCTGGAAGGGTCTGTCTGCAGCACTGAGGCCAGTGCAGTGTTCCATGAAATCCCAGGATTTAATGGCATTTCATAAAAAGATAGATTTTCTTGTCTCTGTAATCCTTGCTGAAAGACTGATCCCAAGTGCCACGGCCCTGAAATGTAGGCATTTTATTCTGATTTCCAAATACATTGTTTTCGTTTGCTGTTGTGCCAAGGCTGTGTTTCACCGGTAGCTCTTTTCTGTCTTCCTTCTCTAGGTGCACTCCCATACATCCTTGTCTCTAACCTGTATTTATAGAGAGCAATCACATCCCTTCTTAGATTTTGTTTTACTGGAGTAATCAAGCCAAAATCTTCTCATTTGCTCATCCAACATAGGCTCTTCATTCACTTGATTACCCAAGGTATTTTTTTTCTGCATTTCAATTAGTATTCATTAAACAAGTTGAAAATGATTAGCACACATTTTCCAGGAAGTATCTTGTCTGAGATTTCACCCTGATATTAATAGATTTTTACTTCCCCAGTAAATACCTCTAATGATACATTACATTTGCATTGCTCTTGACTGTATCACATTTGTTACCCTGTAGCCCCGTAATATAGTATTGCCATTGCTAAGCTTTGTGTGGATTTTGCAAGGCCTCTGGACTAAGGCTTGTCAGCTTTGCTCTGTGTGAACTTTTCTTGACCTATCTGCAGCTTTGTTTTAACTTGGTTTATCTTTAACAGCAATTTTTATTCTGATGAGATAGCCATGGCTGATTTGTTTTATTTTGCTTATTGCTATATGGTACAACCACAATTTTACAATTCTAAAACAATGACATAGTGTAGAGAAATGTGTACAGAAAATAACTGAGGCCTTGAGAAGTGGAAAACCAGAATGTGGCAGAGAGTGGTATAAGCATGGGATGATAAGAGGTGGAGCACAGACTTGGCACTGGAGACTGCACAGCTATAAGCAAATCATCCATGGCCAGTTAAAGAAATCCGGACATGGAGCTATACAAAAGTGGTTTTAGGGGTAACAGGGAACACGGAAGCAATATCTAACACACATAAAAGTCACCATAAGTTGTATATTTGGATGAAATATAGAGCTGCAGATGAGAGAATATAGAGCAAAAGCATGTTAGCAGAAACATAAAAATGACCCTAAGTGGCCTCCTACATTGATGAAAAAGGAACCACCACCATTAACATCATATTCCTCACTGCAAAGGGCTTCAGAAGATGGTGACTCACTATAACATCCCTGTCATCAGCATCAGAATGAAACCATTGACCATTGATCAGGACAAGAAGTGGAAAAGGGATAGTAACTAAAAATTCTGTGTAAATAAATGTTAACTATAAAATTATTGTTTCTTTGGAACCTTCTGTTCCCCTCAGAAGAGAGTTTCCTATGACAATTACCCATCTTTTTTATTTTCTGAAAGTGGTTTTGATGAAGGGTGTAGGCTGACTTAACCCTGGCAGCACTTCTAACCTACATGACCAACATCCTCATCATTGCTTGGTTCCACTTGCAAAGCCTCGTACCTATTAAGCAAAGTGTCACAGTTTAACCCCAATTGGCAACCAAATATCACATAGATGTTCACTCACTCCCCTCCTCCCAGCTGGACAGGAAGGAGAATTGGAAAGAAAGGAAAACTCATGGATTGAGATAAAAACAGTTTACTAGGACAGAAAAGGGAACGATGATGATGATGATAATAATAATAATAAATATAACCATAATAGAATGTAGCAAATGGATGATGCACTATTTCTCACTGCCCAACGACGTGGTGACCACTACAGCCCATCCCAAGCAGCAATCATGGAGCAAAATAGAGCAATCTCAGAACGATTCCGAGCAGTGAACTCAGAACAGTGATTTCCCAAGCAGCGCTCTCAGAACCCAAGTTCCTGATAGTGAGGGAACGAACAGTGCCTGGCCTGCCAGCTGACCCCCACTTATATACTGGGCATGATGTCTATGGTATGGAATACATCCTTTGGCCAGTTTGGATCAACTGTACTGCCTATACCCCTCCCAACTTTTTGCACCTGCACATTAGCAAAACCTGGGAAGCTGAAAAAAGTCTTTGATCTCTTAGCAACAACTAATCACATCAGTGTATTATCAACATTCTTCACATACCAAATCCCATACTAAATCCAAGCCACAGTAGCTACTGGGAAGAAAATTAGCTCCATCCCAGCCAAAACTGGGACAACAAAGGCACCTGGGAAGATGGGGGAGTCATGGAGGAGATGTATCTGCTGTTCTGCTGGGTGGAGAGAGGATAGGGAATCCTCCGAATCATGTGTCCTGTCTCTCTGACAGGCCTGTCCCAGGGATAGTAGGGTGTGGTTCCAGTAGTCTGTCTCCCTTTGACTCCCTGATAGTTCTCAACCTCCTCCAACACCAGAGCTGCTACTTTTAATGGAAAAAAATCCCATCTCCTAGGAAAAGAGAGCCAATGGGATCCTGGGTTGCATCCGGAGGAGTGTAGCCAGCAGGTCAAAGGAGGTGATCCTCCCCCTCTACTCTGCCCTGGTCAGGCCCCACCTGGAGTATTGTGTCCAGTTCTGGGCTCCTCGGTATAAAAAGGACAGGGATCTCCTGGAGAGAGTCCAAAGAAGGGCTACGAAGATGATTAAGGGCCTGGAGCATCTCCCCTATGAGGAAAGGCTGAGTAAGTTGGGACTGTTCAGCCTTGAGAAGAGAAGACTAAGGGGGGACCTAATTAAAGTTTATCATTACCTGAAGCAGGGGATGCAGGGGGAATCAGCCAGACCCTTCTCAGTGGTCTGTGGGGATAGGACAAGGGGCAATGGCTACAAGCTGGAACACAGGAAGTTCCGCACCAACATGCGGAAAAACTTCTTCACAGTGGGGGTGACAGAGCACTGGAATAGGCTGCCCAGGGAGGTGGTGGAGTCTCCTTCACTGGAGATCTTCAAGACCCGCCTGGACGCCTATCTCAGTGCTATGTCCTAGGGAGCCTGCTTTGGCAGGGGGGTTGGACCCGATGATCTCTCGAGGCCCCTTCCAACCCCTACAATTCTATGATTCTATGAGAAGATTTTTTATTATTCTCCAAAACTGGGAATATTCTCCATGAACTTTAGTGGTGATGACTGCATCTCACCTGATCAAACAAGAATTCCTTGAGACTCCCTAGGAATAAACAGATGTATTCAGGATAGAACTCATATGATCTATATTGATGTTTACTTTAGGATGAGAAAAATGCATTGTAGAAATGCATATTCTTTTCTTTTGAATGCAAATGTAGCCACGATAACTAGTTTGTCAGATGGTTTCTCCTAAGTGTATTATTGAAATTCTGTTATACTGAATTACCGGATAATACAATATTTTTTGTTCCTGAGGTCCCCCAGTTCTCTATGATGACATCCTAGTCCTTCTTCTGTTGCATAGCGCTCTAAGTGCCTTAATCTTTGCGAAGCTAAGGGCCTTCCATCTGCAATTTTGCTGCCTCTCTTTTGCTTGCAACTCTTGAATTCTTCCCTTAATTATTGAGGCATTTTTTTCAGTGCCTCTGGGGCCGTGTCTTTCCTTGTGGTTTTATGTTGTTGTCCTATGTTGTTACATTCATGGCCCCGCACCTGCAAGCCCGGATAACCATTACTCATGGGACATGACTGCCACTAGCATGAGACACCTGCACCTGATGACGCATACTCCATTCAGCACTAACAACATCCTAAACCAGAACAATAAACCAGCAATATCATCAAAGGCATCTTAATTTTCATCACTTGATGCACTGGAGACAACACTGAGAGGAGGATGCTTCTCTGGGGACACCAATGCTACACTTTGCATCTACCTAACGGGAATAGTTCTTGCTTTCCTTTCTAGGACATATTAACTGCCATGCTATTTTAACACATTAAGAAATATCTGGCTGTTCTTGTTTAGTGGAAATGTGGAAGTATATTTTAATCCTCGACTACTACTTCTAATATGGGCAGAGATATTTCTGCCTAGTTAAATAAATTAGGTTCTAAGATAAAAATGTCTTCTTCTATATAATTAGATTTCATTAGTCAAGTCTGTAAAATGTGAACTCTCCTTTATATTTTATAACATGCCTCTTCTTCTAAGCTGTTCACATCTTTTGGTCCTTTATTGTGAAAAATTACAAAACTTTTTTGATACGACATAGTTGAAACCTGAGTCCAGAATTCAGAGAAATCAATGGCAGCTTTGAATCAAACCCAGGAAGAAGAGACTCATAATTAGTTCATATTTTAGAAATCTAATTAATATGTCTGAACTGTCTTTGGTTTCTCAGAACATATTGCATATTTCTTCATATCCCTACCTTGTAATTCAGTGATTTGTTAACCTTAATAGCATCACCAGTCCATGTCTGAAATTTTTTTTTTCACTCTAAACCTGTGCCTGTAAGAATACTGATGATTAGTATTAATACTATATTTACAGAAAGTCTTGAACTTTTACTTTTTTCCTTTCCCTTTCCCCTTCCCTTTCCCTGCACGTGCTACTATATTGATC
The DNA here is from genome assembly GCA_000699545.1 of Podiceps cristatus. Classification (NCBI taxonomy): domain Eukaryota; kingdom Metazoa; phylum Chordata; class Aves; order Podicipediformes; family Podicipedidae; genus Podiceps; species Podiceps cristatus. The sequence goes on along the minus strand of KL280401.1, from coordinate 9,120 downwards.
CTCAAACTTGGATAAATTCCTTACTCTGCTTTATGCTCCCTGTGTTCATGTCTAAGGTGAAACCACTAAGTTCTGAGCTCCTGAATCTGAACACCGCTATTGACTGTCTTACACATATCAAAGCGAGAACTGTGTCTCTACTGCCTTCATTGTAAAGGCAGCCCGGCTCTCATAGGAGCTGTAGTGAGTTCTATCAGACTCCCAGTCTGGACAACTGGATACACAAATGTGGTAGAGCATATAATCACAGGTGAATTTGAACAAAGCCAAAGTACCAGGACTACCTGCTTAGTACTTCCAGAACTTCTGCTTATCACTAGTGCGAAGTCAATATTATCAACTAACCCTCCAGTCCTCGGGGTCTGGAAAGATGCATCCAGACAATATGGTGTTGTAACTAAATACATTTTTTGTATAAGTATTTATTGATTAGGAAACTAGAGATCACCACAAGAGGAGTTTTTAGAAGACTGATAAAAGAGATCAGCTTCAAATTTTTGAGGAAATGTCACTAGATTCATTCACTAGCAACACACTTCATGCTAATGGTTAATCACTATCTGTACTTACCACTAAAACTGTTAATCTTTAACACTTATTCTGCTAATTACCTGTGACTATACATTACCATGGAAATGATGCTGTGTAGTACTGATGGCTGCAGCCCTTGATGGTTCTTGGTCTCCCAAGTCAAGGTGATCAGGCTTGAGAGCTCTTTGATGAAGAAAGTCAAAACAAAAGCAGACTTCCTCCCAAATTTTCTTTGCTCATTCATGTGGTTTTATATCTTTCCCCTCCCAGTGGGGGTAGATGGGGGACCTCATCTGCTCCCAGGGCTCCTTTTCTTGTTTTGAGTTTTACTAGTCATGTTTTTTGTTTAATGGGCAGGGTGCCCTTCCTAGTTGCTGCCCCTTGTGCTTGTCTTATTCTTTCTTCTTTGTCTTGCAACCTCTGTTACTTGTGTGGTAGATGCTTACATCCTTTCCCATGCCTCTTAAGTGCAACGACACAAATCCTTGCTTGCTCCCTTATTATTCACAATGCTCACATACTTATTTTAAACATATTTAAATGCTGTGTTTGCCCATGCCATAACACTGTTACAAAATACTGATGCTGTTTACAGTATTTTGTCATACCTATATCTCGATTCAAGGCAAGCTAAGAGTAACCACATCCTTATTAACACAATTATAATTTATAGGTGTCACAGGCCTCTGCTTTGGCTACAACAGCTGTTATTCAATCTCTATTGCTGTACTTGAAGGCTACAATATTGCTCTCTCTTGCTTCAACAAAGACCATAATTTTTGGTGTCATCCATTCAAAATATTCCTACAAGGATCTTTTTCATCATCTTTTTCACCCCATTTCACTTTTATGTGCTACTAACTGCTGACTTTCCCTGCTCTTTCACATTAAGTTGAAGCTGGGTGCTTCTGTTTTCCAGGTTCTTCATATGCACCCTTTACCCATGCTTGCTCAGTAAACACAGGTCAACTTCTTGCTCCAATATACTCCTATAGACAAAACCTGCCATTCAGTGGGTAGATTTTCAAACAAATATTTACTTATTTATCCTCACACTTTCCCCTGGACTGATAGAAGCTTCCAGAAGAGTAGAGATTTAGGGATACTTTTGTCCTCAAAACCACAGTTATTCTGCAATGTCTACAAAAGACCTAGGCCATGAAACTGAAGTAGCTGTAGGACTGTTACTTCTATTTATTGCCCATTTTTAACTGATGTCCTCTTTCCTTCATTTTCTTTTTCTGTCTCCATCTACAGTCTCCGAGATTCAGATGGAAAAGCCCCTACTCTTGAGAATGCTCCCTCACTGTTATTGTTTGTACAACAAAGTGTTAGTCTATAATTTTTTTGACACTGTCTCAGTAAAAATAATAGGTAAAAATAACAGATATATATGGAGAACTAATTATACTGTTACAACGGCATAAAAATATACATAGATCAGATAATCTTACAAATGGCACATTATTTCTATTGCCTGGGAAAATAAAATTAAAGTATTTTAGGTATAAATTAGTTTTCATCCAGCACTTAAGAATGAGTTAGTATGCCAGGGAGGTGCTGTTACAGTCCTTCCAGCGTGGTCTGGTGACATTTTTGAATAGATAGTTGTAACTGCCACTATGCTCAGACCCAGAAGTGCAAGTTCTTTTTGTCAGGTAAACTGGGAAGGTATAATGATGTAAAAGTGGCAGATCCAGCATTATTTACTATTTGATAAAACATCTTCTTGTTGAAAGTCTATTTTCTGGATTGTACAGAAAAAGATAATGATAAAAGAAAAAAAAAAAATAAAACACAGGAAATGAATAGAGGGAGCAGTGAAAGCTTCCTTTCAGCTTAGCCAAGCTTATTGAATTTTATGAATGAAGCCTCCACAGTTTTTCTTTCTTTCAGTTTCTGTGCTCACAGCAGGGTTAGCAGGTGGGATGTCCCTGATGGATAAACTCTTGTCCTGAACGGATGCTGAGAAACAAGGGGATATTCTGAATTTCTGTTTTTCTTTATCTCTTTGTTTACCGAACCTTGTGTTACTTTGTACTTGTCTCTTACTTCCTACATGCATAGTAGGTGACAAGTTAATGAGATTGCTATTACTCTTAAAATTAAGTACAAGAGTAAGTGTTTGCAAGAACAAGAAGGAGCATTCCAAATCTCATTCTTTCTCTGTCCTGGGTTAAATTTTATCCAAAACTTAATCTACACTTCATGTGGTGCTTTTTTTTATTCAAAACTTGTGTCTAGAAGAGTTCTTTAGGGTTCTAGTATAAGAACTGCACTGGAACAAATGGAGACAGACCTTATTTAGAAATCAGTTTAAATGTTAACATTTCTATTTATTAATATTACTCTCAAATTCCCAATGGAAAAACTTAAAATCTGGAAGGTGGGTAGTGTGAAAAGAGCAGAATTGCTTCAGTCTGCAGCATTGTAAACTGCATTTCATGTAATTAACCTAAAAGGCTTTGAAACTTGTAACTCAACAATATGTTGTGTTGTCATTGGTTTAATAATAATGTAGTAATAATGACAGTGCTCCCTCAGTTGTACCTGGATTGAACAAGAGTGCATAGATTAGCAAAGAGAGGTAGCTAATTAAAGTACTTTGAGACTGGTGCAGTGTTGTATTCTTGACCTCACTGACAGAGCCAGCAGAAATATAAAGCTTTGATATCCTATCGCTATTTTGCCTGTATTATCTCTTCTTTCCTAATTTGTTCCTTTATTTTTTTTTTTCTTCCCCAAGCTGGGCCCCACCTCTGTCATACAAAAAGTCACCACCTCTGAGCAATCGTGACTGTGCTCCTTGTATTGCCAGAAACCTGATGTTTTCCTTGGGGTTATGCACTTGGCAGAGTGCTGCCACAAAGCTGTCCCCGTGGTCTGTAACTTTGCATCTTAGCCACAGCCTCTGTTCTCCACTCCCTGGTTCTCCATTCATTATATTAGGTTACATGACACTGGAGATATCCAGCATCTCCTGGATCAGGGTGAGGCATAAGAAATTATTGTGCAAATAATTGTTCTTACTTTAAGGAAAACAATTACTTCGACATCAAAAATGTGGCCCTCATACATCAAATGGTGCATAAGGGAAGGAAGCTCTGATAAGGGAGAAAACTCAGATTAACCAGCAGCTGTAGCATTTTGAGAAACACCACTTATATAGGCCATATTTTTTTTCAAATTGCCTTTTCTGAAGTCCCTTTTTTTTTCTCAGACTGTTCAGCATAGCTTTTCTTCTGAGTAAAGCTCTCAGCACTTCACAATGCTGTTTGATAGGCTCAGACTTTCAAAGACAGCTCCACAGTGATCTCCATTAGGAATTGCATATCACTTATCTGAGATTCAGAAAAGACAATGAACTAATCTAATCTGACCTCTACTACAGTACAGAGCACCAAAAAGAATGTAGTGATGACATTCATCGTCGTAAATTAAACAGTGCCTGGGAATGTTCCTAGGCAGTGGATCTTAATTCTCAATATTGTTAAACCAGAACTGTCCCTCAAGTGAGTTTGTCCTGTGCTAACTGGCATGTTCCCAAAAAGTTTCTGGGCCTTCCTCAGGAAAAAATCCATCATGGTTTTCAGACTCCTGATTTTGATTTGGTTAAATAATTTTTTACAGAGACCACTTTCCACCCCATTTAGGTAATAGACTTCGGTGTTTAATTATTTCTATATATATTGCATTTTTTTTTTCTTTTTCTAATCTGAATCTGTCTGACATTAAAGTCCTTCCCTTTGTATGAAAAGGTGTACGCTTTAACAGTCAATGAAACACAGAAATGGAAAAAAGAATAGCTCAAATATAAATATTCTGGCATTTACAATTCTTCAACTTGAGAAGAAAGTCACCAAGGGGGTCTTGGCAACTCAACTGTTTGAAACTTTCAGAATTAGTTTGGATGAAATACTAGAACTTGCACTGCTGGGAAAAGCCCTCCATTTTTAGGGTGAGCATAATGAACAGCCTTTCAGATCTGTATTACAAGGTTATTATTCTCTCACAAAAAAATGATTTCTTCAGGTATAGTATTTCAAAAGCAATGTTGCTACTGAACTTAATATAATGTTTGCAAGCAGAGTTATAGTAATATTAACTCTAGGTTCTTGCTTTCTTTCCCCATCAACTATTTTCAAAGGTTTATTTTTCCACCTATTAGTTCTTCGAAGCAAATCTTGAACAGCACAAAGTAATACAAAGTAGAAATAACACAAAATGAATTAGGAAACAGAGCTTTGACCTCTCAAATCACTTAGCCGAGGGAGTTGCTATAACTTTGATTCTTTCTGCCATTTAACTTGTCTTCTAGAGCTGTATCACCTCTTGTTTCTTTGAGCAAGCTGATCAGTCAGGTGGGTGACTGCAGTTTGAATGGAATTCTTCATTCAAGCATGAATGTCATACCTCAGAAAAAACACGAAGGGTACTGAAAATTTTAAAAAAACCATCTTTGAAAATGGTGCTTGTTATACTGAAAAATTTTCTATTAATAATATCCAGCAAATTCTTAATCGTACCTTAATAATATCCCCTGAATATAGAGATAGAGGTAACAATAGAGATAACTAGAGCTGTATACATGTTGGATCTCATCTCATTGCAATGTAAATGGTAGTTTCATGGTACAGTATCTAATACATCAAATTTGTGATATAAAAATGTAATATCAGGGAATAATGAGCTTAAATCCTCTGAATTTGGTTTGGGCATAAGTTGGGCATCTCAATTAATTTTTCATTAGTCATGTTGGTAACAGTTGTTCTGAATCAAGTACTTTGCTATTAGGAATGGATTCTGAAAGTTGTTCAGAATAGCTATGTGTACATAAATATATGCATATAGATATACAGATATATAGCTATGCACACACCCTACATCTGTCTGTAGCTATATTTGGGGCTGCAACCCCTGCAATTAATTAGATTGACTACACTCATTTTTTCATTGCATGACCGAAATATAGTCCAATTTCATATCTGTAGATAGAAGGTAGCAATTCTGTCAGTAGGGCCTGAAGACCTTTCTAAAATGTGGATAAGGAATGATGATGTGCTTTTGTACAGTTATTTGTAAAATCTACTCTCAATCCACTCCAGACATGAGTCTTTTGTGTCCTTCGTAATGACTAGGGGCAGATTAAATATTGACATTCGCAAAGGTTCTGTTATATATCACTGCAGTGATGTCTTAGATACTTGTAAAGTAGCTGCTTACCCACTTTGTATCAGTTTATTTTGTTGTGAGAACCTGTAGTATGTGGTTCAACAGCTTCTTCACAAGCAACCAAGATAAAGAAGCACTGAACTCCTACGTAAGAGCAGGACAGGCCAAGAAATGGAAAACGATCAGTATTATCCCATGTTAAATCATCCCTGCAATTGAAGACAGAATTTTCAGATCAGTTGGTAGCTTAGCTTTAGACTTCATATTTTAATTCACTCTACTGTCATGTATGAAATCTAGAAATGCTTTATCAGTATTAGCAGTGTTATTGCATATCATTTATGTCAAGAACTCACCCTTTTTTTCATAATAATGGCCATAATGCACAGTTTATTTTTATAAAGTATTATTCATCAACTCTCACTGTCATTGAGCAAGCTTTCACTTCTTCAGGTTCCAAGTTCAGACCCTGGCATATCCGTAAAAATTCCAGCTAACCTGTGTATACAGAGTTATCCAACTTACAAAATTATTTCCCAAATGAAACCGTACATTTATCACTGTTACCTCCAGAGCTAAGAGACAACTGCAACTTCTTAGAAATAATCCTATGAAAATTACTGAAAAAAGCTAGGTTTTTTATTGGGTTTGGTGCTTTCGTTTTTTGTGTTTGTATGGTGTCAGCTAGATCTATATCCATTACTTAGTCAACAGAGTCAGTCACTCTGAACATAAGACAGCTAGACAGACCAGCTAGGCTTGTCACTTATTTCTCCATCACATTTCATTTATTACTCCAGGAACCACTTAAAGCTGTCATATAAAAAAAAGCATTAACTCTAGTCAAGAATTGGCTCAGCAATTTTCTTCTGGGATAGGTACACAGAGTACAGCTTGCTTGTTGGAAGAAAACAGGTGGTATCAGCAGTGACATCCCTCTTCTGCATAATACTTCAGTTCTTATAGCACTAAAATGAGTAGATAATAATAATAAATTATTATTATAAGTAATAATATGATTATTTTTAGGCACCTAGGATCCTAACTCTTATGATGCTGAAAGATCCCAGCGACCCCTTGTACTAAGCCAAGTAAGAGCATTATCCATACTCACATGGAGATGCCAGCTAGTGTGCAGTCAGAAAACTGAGTCATGCAAATTGCTGTGAAAGAAAGATGACTTACTCATCCCACTATGATCAGTGGTAGTAAACCTGGAGGTAGTCATTGCTCGTTTCTAACTGAAGGACTTCCTTATAGGTGCATATAGAGCACTCAGACCAGTGGAAGAGGTTCCTTGAGAATTATGTATTGTCTGAACACGATGGCCTTTAGGACAATGGTAGAATTTAGTCGTGTTGGATATCCATATTCAAAGAATTATCATTAATGGTTAGTTATGAGAATATGCTGAGTGATGGTCCATTAGGTTTTTGCTTTTGTTTTTTGTTTTTTGGTTTTTTTCTGGGTCTGCAACTATTTGATTATTTCATTAATAACCTGATTGAAAAACTATAGGGTATGCTGGTTAAATTTGCAGCTGACACAGAGCTGAAAGGCATTGTAAATATGTTGGATGATAGGATTATAATTCAAAATGATCTTGATAAACTAGACCAATGGCCTGAAAAAAAAAAAAAAAAAAAATGTTATTTACAGAAGTAAGTGTAGCATACCAGACCTAGTAGCTGCACGGCTCTAACACAGAAAACAAATGTCTGCAGAGCACGATTGCATAGGATATGGTCTAAGGGATACAATGAATTGAAGGTGAAAACAAGGGACAATGTCATACTCTTGCATAAAAAAAAAAAGACAAATGTTATGGAACCACATATAAATAAGATTACACTCTGCTTGTGTTGTGAGCCTAAAGCTACAGATTAAAATGCCTAGTTTTGGTGTCTAGCTCTGTTTTCACATTGACTGGATCCTTATCCTTCCATTATTAAGAATAGATATCTATCTAGTACTGTCAATATGAATGATTTAGAACAGGCTAAAAGACACCTACTGTTAAATCTGAAACTAGATCTCGCTGATAAATTAGTCTTCCTCTCTCCAGAGTAAAGAGAAAAAATAGTTGGAATACTATGTCTAGTTTTGGACTGCACATTTCAAGAAAAATGTAGATCCATCATACATGGGACCATGTGGGACCATCATACATGGTCCTCAGATACACAGAATCTTCTGAACAGTGAAGAGAAGAATTTTTCCTCCATATCCATACTTCCTAGAATAAGAAATAATGGGATTGGGAAAACATAACAGGGAAATTAGTTGGCCTAATGCTGTAAATTCTCCATAACTGAAGGTGCATTTACCATCTGTCCTGAATGATGTAGATATAATCCTACCCTGAAATAAAAGGATAGACTTCAAATGTCTTCAAACCTCCTTCAACTATAGAATTATACAATTCTAATTCACAGCCTTCTGACATAAATGATACAGATCTTCATCAAATATCTTTTAAATAACTTGATTACATCCTAATGTGGATCATATGATAGCTATGGGAAAAAAGCAATTTTCAAATTTTTGACAAAGCCCTTTTCTAGTGTGTCAACTTCAGTACCTAAAATATCAGATTTCTTTCTGTATTTTGTTAAAGATCATGGCCTTTATGTGTACTGAACCATTTCATGCATGAAATGCAGTCTTGTCTTGGACAACTGTATCTATATCACTCTTGTGCTGTCGGACGATTTAGGAGGGGATGCAGAAGACTGTGACTTATGGCAGGTACTGATGGCATTTAGATTGAAGAGATACTCTCACTAAACTGCAGCTTGATTGAAAAATCAAACTCAGGGCCTCTCTTAAGACAAGTAAGATCTTTAATGACTCGCAGAGCAACAGATAGACCAAATTTATCTACAAAAGAGTGCATTAAACTATGAAGGATGTTGTATTCAACTACAGAAACTTGGTTTTATTGTTGGATTAGTGATATTACATCATGTTCTTTTCCATAATTTCGACTTGACCTGCATTTCTGTAAATGATATGATTCTTTTTACTGAGAACGAGTGATGTTAGAGCATGAGGTGATATGACTCAGACAGCTGAATGCATATCATGCTGTAGTGAAGTTTATCCTGCCAAGTGCGATTAGACTGAGTACAGATCTATTGTGTTTTAAACCCATGGATAGGATCACACAGTTAACACTGACCATGAGCTTTACTCAGTGAGAACCTCAACAATCAGTAGCAGTTGCAAATCCCTTCAGTAAGGGAGGTTTAATTATAATAGCAAATCTGAAGACAGAAATCAGAATTATGAAGATTAAATTCCAAGAAAAAATAAATGAAATCAATTAATTATATAGTTATTATTTTATCAAAATAGCTCCAAGAAGAACTAACAATTTCTTTCAGCTAGATTTAAAAAAAGTTCACATTTCTTATA
>JMFS01101707.1:0-16800 GCA_000699545.1 Podiceps cristatus | reverse complement strand
CTCCGTCCTGGCTGAAACCAGGACATACACACACACACACACATGGATGGACTAGATGACCTTTAAAGGTCCCTTCCAACTCAAACCATTCTATGATTCTATGATTCTGAGACTATCATAAAATTGTTTGAAAAGGTGTGATTCGTCACATGGAATGTAAAATTGATGAACTATTCATAAATAGGCAAATGTCTTCATGACAAGACCAAGAACAGTATGAACTTTAACAAAGTCACCTGGGATGACATAACGAAATTGCCCAATACAGGCTAGGATATGTGTGGCTGGAGAGCAGACTTGCTGAAAGGGACCTGGGAGTCCTGGCAGACAACAAGCTGAAGATGAGTCAGCACTGTGCCATAGCAACAACAAAGGCAAACCGAATCCTGGGTTGTATCCACAGGGACACTACTAACAGAGATAGTCATGATGGCACTCCACTCTACTCAGGTAGACTGACACTACTTGTCAGGTCATACCTGGAGTACTGTACCCAGTTCTGGTCCTCACAATTCAGAAAAAAGACAGGGACAGACTGGAGGGCCCAAAGGAGGCCATGAAGATGATAAAAGAGTTGGAGAACTTGACCTATGCAAAAAGGTTAAAGGCAGTAAGTCTTTTCTCCTTGGAGAAGAGAAGGCTCAGGGAGACCTCATCACAGTATTCCGTTACTTCAAGGGTAACTTCAAAGAGGACATAGAGTCTCTCTTCTTAAGGAAATGTGGAGAAGACAAGGGGCAACAGGGATAAGTTGCACCAGGAGAATTTTCATCTCAATACAAAAAAGAAATTTTTTGTGGTGAGAAAAATCATTCACTGGAACAGCCTCCCCAAGGATGTGGTGGAGTCCCCATCACCAGAGGTTTTCAAGGAGTAGAGAGGGTGCTAGATAATCTCATCTAGGCTCTGTTTCTCATGAAAGGTTGGACCAGAGGATCTTTCAATGTTTATTACAACATGGGCTGTTATATGATTCTATGATATTACATGCAGAATTAGGAGTGCCTGAAAACATGTAATTTGTCACAGTATCGGTAAATAAAAAGTGATTGCTCAATAATACAAGGATAATATTTTTCTTGAGGACAGCTAAGAAATTAAAGATCAACTTATCGTTAATATAAATGCTTACTCTCCAGCAGCTATGCCTTTCCTATTTATAATTGTGACAGATGAGTCTAGAATATAACATAGTTATGACACTTGACATTTATATGCCAGGTTATTACTATTCATTAATAAGATATTTAATTTCCTCTCCCCATTCAAACATATTGCCATTTCCCTTTTCTCTATGGCCTAAGAAAGAAATTATTTTATCTGAACTAACCACATGAGTGTACGTATTAAGTAGGTACTGAACAGATACTCCAGGTTAAGACATTCTTTTATCTTTTAATCGGGTATCCAGAATACATTTTCTAGCTTGGGGCAGTTATCAAGCCTTGAACCTTGCAAATGAACTAGTGTTTTGAAGTCTCTTGAGCAGAAACTTTTTTTGACTTTTTATTGACTTTTTTCCCTTCTTCAAAATAAACTGTAAGTATTGTCTTCACAAGTTCTGGATACTTCCCAAAACCCTGTTTTGATTTAAAATGCACTTGAGGAGGAGTTTTCAACCTTCTGACTCAACATTCCCTTTAAAAATAATACTTGTCTTGCTTATAGTTCCATATTATGAAATGCAGGTTGTTCTTTGTGCAACTCTCAAGTCTTCGTAGAAAATCACTTTTTTACTTCTATTTCCTCAAAAAACCCTCTCACTATTTAGAAATCTGTACATCTGGCATGTATGAAAGATTATAGAAACATGTCATGTAAAAATAAAAAGCACTGTTCCTCATCCATTTTTTTTTCAACTGAACACAATGAAATATGCCACAATACTGAAAATTCCCTTCACAGGAAAAAACATCATGGACAGCAGTAAGGGAAAAAATCATCTCATTAATATGTAGGTACATTTCTTTCTTACTTTATACACTTACATTTCTTGTCTAGAGGATGTTCTAAAGCAATGACCTTTTTCAGTCATAAAGAACGTCGGGCAAAGTGAATAAAATTAGTATGGAAACAAGACATCTTAGGCCAACTGTATACTAGAGAAATTGTAATAGTGTAAGTGATAGCAGTAGTCAGTTAGATAATTTAGCCAGAAAATAGTGATTAAAAGAAAAATAAAGAAATGTAAATAATATTTTGAAATAAGCTTATGAGGTTTAGCATCTTATGTATGTATGCATCTTCTCAACATGTGAATAATCCCAATGGAGTTAATTTGGGGTTTAGAGAACTGGGGATTGACCATGGTCCCCTCTCTTTCATATTACTTCTGTGAAAGCTTCCAGCTAGCCGATGTCACAGATTTGCTGAGAATCTTCTTTGAAAACCAGTAATCAGTTACTTGACTTTACTTGCTCATGTTTTCTTTCCAGTTATAGGAAAACAGTTATCTACATTTTCTATGTCAAGATATAAGTGCATTTTTAAAGAACCATAACAGATCTTTGTTTTTTTGATAAATAGATTTTTACCTTTACTTGATAATTTATGCCAATTTTCAATCAAGTCTATAATATAAGTAAAGATTAATCAGGGACAGATGTACTGTAAGCAAGCTCTCCTTCTCTCCTTTCCTGAAAAAAAAAAAAAAAAAAAAAAAAAATAAAGCAAGCAAACAAACAAATAGAAGAAAACCCTGAACAGTTGAATAGTGAGTCTTGAAAGAAAATCTAGGTGTTCAAGAAATGTGTTTTTTCTTCTCTGGGTACTAGCTTATGCAGTCAATTTTGGATGATATAAACCAGATCAAATTATAATAGTTCATGTAATTGTTGAATTAGAGCTAGAAGAGGTTTACCTGGATCCATTCTTTTATGCAAAAGCTGACTCTCTGAGCTATGGGTGGTTTATTTTCAGTTATTTTATATTTCACTTTGAAAGTGAATTGGAGACACAGGTATACAAACTATTCCCAGATATGGAAGAGAGTCTAAATTCACAGAATACAAGATAAAGTAATGAGTGCTTCATTTAAGAAAGAGACCAGAGGTGAAGCTAATAAAGTATTGCAATTATACTTCTATTTCAAACCATACAATAATCTGAATGAAAAGCTCTATAGAAAGAAATATTTAGAGCTTATTTCAATGAGTCTCTAATACCATATAATGTCAGTAACTTCCGTTTCTGATTCTGTTATAGCAAATAAAAGCAGAAAATGAGCAGTGTTTAAAATTTAATTAGTTAGAAACCAACAAATAAAGTTTGTTTCAGTTAAATACTTGTTAAGTTTTTCATGTCACACTTATGCCCTTACTTCTTTTCCTTTTTGTTCTTCCCATTTTCTTTAATCTTTTCTCCCAAAACAAGACTTTCCTCTTTTCTTCCTTTTCCTTTTTTTCTCTGTGATTTTCAGATTATGTTGATGGGGTTTTTTTTAATATTACATTTTTTCTTTTTTCTGTAGGAGTACCTGTTAAAAGTTATAATTAGATCAACATTTGCATCTAAGAGATAATGAAATAATGAAGAAAATTACAATTATCCTGAGAAAGTTAGCAAGGAATGGTAACATAGCCTCTCATTTGCTTCCATTAGGGAAAAGTTCTTTAGAGTTCTTTAGAGCAGAGTTAAATTGATGAAAAGACAGCATGTCTCTGTGATAACCTTTAGCCATAGAAATTATTTCACATCTTGTATTAACATAATAACAGAGAGACCTCATGGAAATCCCATGTGACAAGAAGGCAGATACCCCATTTTGCAAAATTCTGCTTTGCATTAGTCGCTCATTACTGAGAACACCAAGGCCTAATTAGTCTTCCTTGATTTTACATCTGCCAATGCATCATGTAAAACCGGATTTGTCAAGGCGAGAGTCATTCTTTTCTCTCATGGCCCTCTCAGTACTTAAAAATATAGTTACAAGTCACAGAACCTAGCAGAATAGGGTATGCTGCTCTTGGGAACTGCACCAGGAATATTTCTAAAAAGCCATTGCATGTATGCTTGTTTGCTTGATCTAGCAGGCTTTTGGGGTTGGTTTGTTTGTTTGTTTGTTTTAATATCACTTCAGTTATTCACAATTGTTTTAAACTGGTTTCAGTTTTGACTTATAAAACCACCTCAAAACATGCAAACAAAACAACTGAAGCTAAAAGTTGCATACATATTATAAAAATTTGAGAAGTGAAAGCTTTTTTGAAACCCATTTAAAACTTATTTCAGTCACTGACATATTTTCAATATTGTTTCCACTTGGCAATATTATTTATCAATGAATCCTAGCATCATAAATTTTTGTTTAGAAGGGATCTCTGTGGTCATCTAGTTCAACTTCACACACAAAGTGGGACTGTTACCTGCACTAGGTAGGTCATCTTTGTGTTTTTCTAGCCAAGTCCTGAAAACCTCCAAGGGTGGAGGAGCCATGACTTTTCTGGGCAACCTATTCAGCACTGCACCCCTCTTCTGGTGACAATCTTTTTTCTGAGGTCCATCCTGAAGTTTCCAAGCTGCAGCTCGTGGCCCCTGGCCCCTTCATTACATACAACACTGTTGCTACTGAGAAGAGTTAGGTTCCATCATCTTTACAATGCCTTCACAGGACTGTAAGTCTGTTTGTCAGAGGAAACAAGTCCATATCCCTTCACCTCTTCTCGAGGGTGGTGTGTTCTAGGCCTCTGACCACCCTGTAGCCCTTAGCTGGACCCTCTTGAACAAGATGTGCCCAATTGTATGCAGCATCCCCAGTGCAGCCTCGCCAGTGCCGAAGAGAGATTGAGAGAATAACTTCCCTCAAATTCTATATTGTTGGAACTGTGCAATTAGTTTTGGGCCATGTAGAATATAGAATTTGTAGCAAATACTATAGAAATATAGAGCAATAACAAATATTTGCAGTAACTCTGATAGAAAAATACAAATTGGAGTGAATGAGACATAAAATAGTTGAAGCAAAACCCACGTCCTCTTCAGAAGGAGGTCTTAGTTTGGTCCAATGAGGATTTATGACCTAAAGATGTACGTAGTATGTAGGCTTATCCACTGAGAAAACCACAGTATATGCGATGAATACTGCCATGAATACTACATAACTAAGAAGACACAACTAAAACCCAGATTCAGATTTATGACTTCAGCAGCAAACAATGTTACCATAAAAATCAAGATAAAAATGTTACATTCAACTTTTTCTTAAATTCTTCTTATTTTTTTCCAAGTGTTTCATAATAAATTCATAGTGAATCATTACCTATAAACACTAATTTAATTGTTAAAATAGGAAGAAAATCAAATATAACATTAAACACATTTGACACATGAAGATAATCCCAAGAAGTAAGAATCATAAAAAGAATGCAAATTCAATTATATAAGTAGTCATCGTCTGATATTTTTTGTATATTAGCTAAAATGTGCTGAAAGTGTGCAGCAATGTAAAGAGCAACAAAAAGTCTAGAATTATTAGTTTTTCAGAGTCCCAGAAACTCAGTTTCAAAAGAAAGTATCCTCTTTACTCATGTCTGCCTTTTCTCTCATGCTACATGAATTTCTCAACATAGTTTGTTGTTACTTTAATAATTTCATTCTGTTCTCCTTTGCTACATATAAACAATAGTTACAGATTAGTACAACTTTCACTCACTGTACTTAAATTTAACACTAAAATGTTACCTCTAGAGAGACCAGAAAGGCAAGGCTTCCTGAAGTTACTGCTGCATGCTGGCTTGAACTAGAAGATGGCTAGGCTATGAAAATAGAAAACTTATACTTTAATAAAGTTCTTAACTACCTATATTTCTCTTGTAGATTAACCCCAGCTGGCAACTAAGCACCACACAGCCACTCGCTCACTCTGCCCCAGGTGGGATGGGGGAGAGAATTAGAAGGATATACAGGGGAAGTAAGAAAAATGTATTAGCTTTGGCAGATTTACATCAGAATATTAATAACAATTGTCAAAATGGTTTCCCTCCAGATTTTGGCAAAACCTTTAGGTACACCAATTTCTGTCTTATTTCAACTGATCCTATTTACAAAATGAAGAAAATAAAGCAAGCAAGCAAATTCAAACCACTAATACCATAAGAATCATAAAAGTAGATGGAACAGTGTAGGCAGTAGGAGTATATTGTAACAATATAATTTCCCACAGTCGTGTTGTTTTCTCAGTATGTAAAAAAGTAAGGGGTAAGTATGAGTAAAGTAGGTAAAATATTGAACAGTGGTATCTTACTCATCCACAACATATTGTCTCTCATGTTTTTTTTCTATTTGCTTAGATGTCTAATGTTGAAAGAGATGATTTTACATTTGCTTGCAGCTGACAAAAGTCTTTCCTAAATTTTAGGAGTGGAGATGAAGATGAGCTTGAATTTCTTGAAGTTATGCCTTTGAAAGTTTCTATTAGTCATCATATTTGAAAAAATGTACTTTAATTGAAAGTTGTTTTCAAGTATTTTATGTAACAGTAACACTCATTGGAATTTCAGAATATTGTAAGAATGTGCATAGCAATCTAGAAAACCAGTCATTGCCTTTTGGGTACACAGTTAAGAAAATGTACAGTTACAAACTCATCTTCATTATTGTGTGTTATTAGAAGACAAACATATTGTTGCCTTTATTTCAGCTTCTATACACATAAATCATATGTTGTCAGCTTTCTTTTGGTGTCCTGGATTTGGCCGGGAGAGAGTAAATTTTCTTCCTAGTAGCTGGTGTAGTGCTGTGTTTTGAGTTTAGGATGAGAATAATGATGATAACGCACTGATGGTTTTAGTTGTTACTAAGTAGAGCTTATACTAAGTCAAGGACTCCTCAGCTTCCCATGCTGTGCCAGCGAGGAGGTGCACCAGCAGCTGGGAGGGGGCACAGCCAGGACAGCTGAGCCAGAGTGGGCACAGGGATGTTCTATACCATATGATGTCATGCTCAGTATATAAACTGGAGTTGTCTGAGGGGTGGGAGTTGCTGCTCAGGGACAGGCTATCGATCACCAGGTGGTGAGCAATTGTTGCATTGTGCATCACTTGTTTTTTGTATATTCTTTTATTAGTAGTATTATTCCTCTTTCTTTTCTGTCCTATTAAACTGTTTTTATTTCAACTCATGAGTTTTTTTCATTGATTCTCTCCCCCATCCCACTTGGGAAGTAGGGGGGAGGCAAGTGAGTGGCTGCATGATGCTTAGTTGCCAGCTGAGGCTAAACCATGATACCATTCTTGTGAGCTGGCAGCCTTCATTGCAACATATACAGAATAAATTATATAGGCTGGGTATTAATTTGCATCCTGAATTGAATTCAGCCTCTAACTCTCGAGCACAGAAGTGTATCCCATAGAAAACTTGTGTTAGAGCAGCTAGTTCTGAGTTGGTGGCTAGTTTAGAGCATGCAAAATAAATATGTATCAACAGTATGCATTTCCATGGTTTTGTGTTGTGTATTTGTAGATATTAAAAAAAATTGCTACAAAATTACACTCTTTTTGTTATAGCAATTTATTGTGTTAATACTACACTGTACCTGAACTTGATTCACAGAGTTACAGAATCAGAGAATGGTTGTTGGAAGGGACCTTTGAAGATCATCTGGTCTAACTCCCCTGCTCAAGCATGGCCACCTACAGCCAGTTGCCCAGGATCATGTTCAGATAGCTTTTGAATATCACCAAGGATGGAGACCACAAACTCTCTGAGCAACCTGTTCCAATGCTTAGTCACCTTCACAGTAAATAAGTATTTCCTGATGTTCAGAAGGAGTCTCTTGTGTTTCATTTTTTTGCCTGTTGCCTCTTGTCCTGTCACTGAGCACCACTGAAAAAAGCCTGGTTCCATCCTCCTTGCAGCATCCCTTTAGGTGTTTATACACATTAATAAGATTCTCCTAAGCCTTCTCTTCTCTAAGATAAACAGTCCCAGCTGTCTCAGTCATTCATCATATCCTCCCTTAATCATGTTTGGGGCCCTTCATTGGACTCTCTGCAGTATGTTCATATCCCTCTTGCACTGAGGAGCCCAGAAATGGACACTCTAATTTCAGTCTAAAATCATGCAGCTTCTCAGATATGTTTTTTCTCTTTTGGGATGCTGCATCTAGACTCTTCCAAAGCCCTTTATACTTCTAGTCCAAAGTCACAAAAAAAATTATTGCCACCTGAAACAAATGGCTTGAGGCTTTCACGATTTAATTTATATGCATATATAATAAAAGTAATTATAGGTATTTTCATCTATCTGAATTTTGTCCAACCAAAAAGGAAGTTGCTTACACAATTTCCCATCATAAACAACAATGCAACAACTGTGTTACCACGCCACTTTCATTGCAATCCTTCTACTGTAGGATATTGATTTTATGATCATTTAATTTAAACTTCTTGAATGGACCTACTGATAGCATCTCTGCTACTGCATATTTAATGACACACTTAGTTGTTTTGTATTGAGCTTATCTTCAGTGTTTCTCCACTGAAGTCAGCACAAAAATGGATCTATCCAAAATGCAAGGAAAAATTTTGTGAGTTTAACTCAAAGTTTTTATTTATGTATTTATTTTAAGAAATTCATAAATTTAATATTATGTGCTAAAGCTGCAAGGTAGAGGAGAATAAAACGAAGTATGTTTCTGTGGGACCTGACAGGAAATGAAATGCTCTCATTATTGTAAACAATGTGGTTTTAAAGTAAACACTTTGCTTAGAAAATACATGAGACCATATGTTTTGTCTACAACTATGACATTCAAAATGTTATCTAAAGTGACTGGCTTACTCCCAGTATTATCTCAAATAACTCTAGCAAGCTTGCTTGCTTTTCTTTCCAGGTATTTTCTCCTTGGCTATACACAACAGGGAACTGCCTTGCATCCTTTTACAACAAACAGAACTGCGGCTACTTTTATGAAAGCCATGATATACACCATCCATAGTATTTTGGTTTGTATTGTTTTAAATAAATAGTTTGAAAGTATCAATCTCAACATTTATGGATATCGAGACCAGAGTAAGAGAAGATGTATTGCTTTTGGAGTAGATTTTGGATTTCTTCCCACTCATACCACTCACTGTTTATTTAAAGCAGAGTAAGAGTGGCTTCACAATTTCACAGAGCTCTGCAGAGGTGTAGGGTTATTTTTAAAATGTTTGTGATGGCTCTCAAGAAAAACTAAGAGAAATGATCATATGTCTACAGAACTATCTAAAAATTTGAGACGACCATCTCAAACACTGCAGATGCTTAAAACATTTCAGTTGAAAATTCCATATGCTTGATAGTTCAGAAAGAGAAAGTAAAGAAAATAGTTCAAAAGAAACATTGCTATAAGCAGTATTGTTTCATATTCAGTGTTTTAACATTTTGAAACAAGTTTCACAATTCCTTTGAGATAAACCCATTTCTTTTCTAAGGTATATGCCCTGGAATCCTCAATTCTGTTTGTTCCCTGTCTATATATGTTTCTGAACAGAAGGAATATTTATGCTCTATGCTGGAAAATACTTTGTAATTAATTCAGAGCCTTCTCCTGACACTCCCAGTAAGTTTTGTTTGTTTTTTTTTTTTTTTTTTTTTTCCTTGAATCAAGTTGGTGTTACCATCTGGTACATTTCACCCTGCGTACCCATCGTGAAGGTTTTGTGAGTTTTCATCACCGACATAGGTGGAGAGAGAAAAAGAAGTAGTAGAAATTGAAAACAAAGAAGCAAAGCAAAAGCACTGCTTTAGAGCATTTATTTTAACCCAGAACAGAATCCAAAAGGTTTGTAGTTCATAGGTTTATTTCAAGATAGAATTTGAGACTTCTACTATCTTTAAGCATACTGAAAGCTAAGATAGGGCTTAAGCAAGCCAGGACACTGTCCATTATTGAAATCACTAACATTAACATGCTAGTCTTGCAATTAAATATTTAGTCCTGTATGTAGAAATCTTTTTTGCAGGAACAGCTAGTATCATGACAAAGAGAAATTTTCCTAGTATTCCTCTATCTTTTATAATTCAAACAAAACAAAATTTCAACTCCTTCATTTTACTGTGAAATACTAAAAACTCTGGAGAATCTGCATTGCAAAAGACTACAGTTCAAACTGCAACCATCTTTTACTCAGATATCAGTGAGTGGAATGGGGTTGTTTTGGTTTCAGTCTTCAACTGCATGCACTATCACCTTTCATACTTTGAAAATATGTCAAGAACCCCTAGGAAAAAAGAGAAGGTAATGATTATGTAGTACTCTTGATATTTCAAATGTCAAGAGACAGAAGGAAAGTTTTACTGTATTATTACCTCTTGCTAGTGAACTTCAACTCTCCTCCAGATATTACAGCTTAAGAAAGGGAACAATTAAGCTCACTTTGCCAATGCTTCTCAAGCCTTGTAGGTAAAGAGACACTGGGAGACACTGAGATCTCAATTTTCTTCTCCCACTAATTGAAATGGAGTTACTATTAATTAACAAAATTACAGTGAAATTATGAATGATTTGCCACCTTGTAGCTATGCCTTAGAAAAGTTGTTTCCTAACTCATAGAGAGGGAAACCATTTTTTTTTTTTTAATATCTTTTCAGCATCTAGAAAACCACAAACATACAAAGGGACTTTACTTCTAAAAAAATGTTCTCTGAGCACTCTTCCTGAGATTTTTCAATGTGAGTTTGTGGTTTCTGATAACATTTTTCAAACACAGTATTGTAGAGAACCGATACTAAATGCGGCCATTTCCTGGCATTGAATGGTCCTGCTGTGAAAGAAAACAAAACCTCGTGCGCCTGCACAGGGGCTAAAGGCGTGAAAAGAGCAGAAAGTGACTTCTAGGGGGACAGCACGTCCAGCACAAACTGTACATACACACTCATGAACTGCACATGTGCAGCAGGGAACTCCTATAAAAGAAGCACGCACTCTCTGGTGGGGGGGGCTTCTTCTCCGCCTCTCCTCTGCCCTGCCTCATGTCTCTTCCGGACCCCAGCTTCGACGAAGATTGTGACGATTAAAGACCTTGGACAGAGTCAGCAGAATATCATTGGACTCAGAGGGGTGGTAGCTAGTTTCTTCTCTTCTTTTCCAGCTTTCTCTGTCCTTTTCCCCTTGTCCCTCTCCCCTTTCCCCTTTGTCTTCCCTTTGCCTTTCCTCACCTTTTCTCCCGTTTGTTGAAAATGAAGTTAAAAGGTTGTATGATATCTGACCAGTTTTAGCATCTTAATCTCACCCTCAGGATCATAATGAAACCCTCCTGATATTGAATTGGGATATCTTTAATTGGCTTCACAGACAGGATCCCTTGAGGACAGAGTGTCATACAACCTTGTTGTGTGCTGAGCTATTGTGTGTGTGAATGAGACGTATACATAAGTATGAAGTGAGTGCGGAGTTCCGATCCGTGGTTCTGCTCCCCTGCGAGGGAAGCAGCCAGAGACAAATGAAGAGTAAGAAAAGAGTGAATGTTGAGACCTTTTTATTAGAAACTTGTATACTAGTTTATGATTTGGCCTCCTGAGGGTGTATAAGGGAAACTTGGACTTCAAGGTGTGACCCCCTCAGGATGATGCCCTCTTTGTAGGACATTTTTGTAGTAGCTTATGGTTTGTCCTCCTGGGACCATATAGGGGAAATCTGTATTTTTCTTCTTTTTTATTGTAAGGTTTGGCCCTCCCAGGATGAAATCCCCTTTGTAGGATATGGCTGCCCAGAAGGCAGGCGATTTTTGACTTCTTGGAAGCATACCGTTCTCATCCCTTTCCCCCAGGACAAGACTGGACATAGGACCATTTGTTCCAATTGCAAAGTGTAATAGACTGAATAGCAGCTTTCCAAAAAGAAGCTAAAGTTAAAAGAGGGAAAGGAAAAGCTACTGTTTGCACTGTGCTGGGAGTGCGCCTAGCATTGGCAGTGGAGGACCGGCAGCAGGCATGTGGTCAGGCGGAGGCTGTGGTTGCCTTGCTGCAAGCAGCGGTAATGCTGTTGCAAGAACAATTATGGGAAACCAAGCAAGCACTGGAAGAGAAGAAGCACCAAAATCTGATTCTGAAAGAGGAGCTAAGAAACCAGCTTCTGACGGAGGCAGACACCCTCGCAGAAACTGAGGTGCTGCTCGAGGAAAAGAGGGTATGCCGCATCTACCCCCAAAGGGATCTAAAAAGACTAAAAGAGGCCATAGACACCCCTCCCATATGTGCCCACTAGTCAAAACGCAATATATGTACAAGGGCAACAGCAACAACCGCCCCCAGGTTGTTACCAAAGAAAACCCTTTGACAGCTACTGAATTGGGTAAACTGTGAAAAGATTTTGCTAGAATGGCAAGGAAGTCTGAAGCTGAATACACATGAAGGGTATCCCTGTTGGAGGGGGATGGATGGGATCCTGCTGTCCAAAAAAGTTTCCTAACTTATAGGGAGGGAAAACATTTTTTTAAATTTTTATTTATATCTTTTCAGCATCTAGAAAACTACAAACATACAAAGGGACTTTACTTCTAAAAAATGTTCTCTGAGCACTCTTCCTGAGATTTTTCAATGTGAGTTTGTGGTTTCTGATAGTATTTTTCAAACACATTATTATACAGAACCAATACTAAATGCAGTTTTGTCTCGACATTGCCATTGCACCGCCATTGGGCCAGGCGTGTTCCTAATGATGGGTGATCGCCGAGCCCCATGGTCCCTAACTCAAAGGGCTGCATATTGGGCAGAGGGGCTGAACCCATTAGAGAGGAGGGATCCCCTAGTCATAACAGGCTCGGTCGATCAATTACTAGAAAGTGTACAAAAGGCAGCTTGTCTGCAAATGATGTGCCATCAGGAACTCAAGCCGAACCTGAGCTCCCTGATGCTGCTGCCAGTAGATCCCGAGCGGATGACGCCCCTAATACGAGGACTTCCCAATTCCCTGAAACCCAGTGGGATCCAATTACAGGGGAGAGTTCAAAACATGCCTAGCAAGGAAAGAATTGTGGCTGCCCTGGAGGGGATGGTAACCCCCGAGCACCAGCATCGGGGAGGAAAGGCATGAACCCTGGGGGGAAATAGCCCAGGAACTAATCATTTACAGGAGGAAGCATGGGACAGTCAGTCAGATTTACCAAAAGGTGGAAACTAGGACCATGAGGGTGGTGGAGCCTGAAAACAAACCGCTACTGTTTTCCAGGAGGAGGCTAGACATAGCCAGGAGGGAGAGAACCATGACCGAGCAAGGACTGTGGCAAGTGGAAACTAGATCCTCCACCCCCTCAGGGTGAGGGGGGAGGTGGAGGGTGAATGTTTATAAGATAACTCACCTGCAATAACAAGGGAGATTTATTAATCACTGTTGCGGTGGGGCCAAAGAAAAGGCCTGTAACCTTTTTTAATTGACACAGGGGTAAATTAGATCCTCCGCTCCCTCAGGGTGAGGGGGAAGACAGAGAGTGGATTTTCCCAAATTACAGCACTAAAACAGAGTGAGGCGGAATGGTGTGGCATCTCAGTCTTGGCCAAGCACCTGATAGTTCTAAATGCTCTGGGGAAGACCCAAACTGTGCCCATGACCCCGGTAACATTGTGGTTACCAGGAGAAGAGAGTCCTGTGGACACCATGGTGGTAGTGGGGCCTTTTCAAATGAACCTCTTAGGTATAGACATCCTGAAGGAGAAACAGTGGCGGGATACCTAGGGAAATTTGTGGTCTTTCAGCATTCCTCAGGTTAGAAGACTGACCGGGGATTTCAGTGCCACAGTGTGCCTGCTGCAAGCGGTGCCTCCCCTTCCCCCTTCTGGGAGGACTAACATGAAGCCCTATCCATTACCTTTGGGGGAGAGAGAGAGAGAGAGGGTATCATCCCAGTATCAGAGGATCTGAAAAAGCAGGGAGTTGTAATCCCAGCACAGTCCCCCTTCAATTCCCCTGTATGGCCAGTTCGAAAACCGAACAGTAAGTGGAGACTAACTGTAGACTATCAGTGACTAAATAGCAATACAGGCCCACTGACAGCCACTGTGCCGAATATTGCTGAATTAATAGTGACTATTCAGGAAGAGTCCCACCCTGTGGGACTACCTACTAAATCATTTATGATATAGGAAGAAAAAAACCTCACAAAACAAAAAACATTGAAAAAATTACTCTGAATGGATTGCCTGGGGCAATGATTGAAGTAGTCAAAAGTCTTTAAAACAGAGATTATTTTTCCTTTTTGGTTGTGTTTATATATAGACAAAGACTATTCGAAGGATATACTACTCATAAATGTTCTTGAGTTGTCATTTGAGGGATGTAACTCCCAAATATATTCTCTACCTGCTCCCATTGATTACAATGGGAGTAA
Organism: Podiceps cristatus; assembly: GCA_000699545.1. Taxonomy (NCBI): domain Eukaryota; kingdom Metazoa; phylum Chordata; class Aves; order Podicipediformes; family Podicipedidae; genus Podiceps; species Podiceps cristatus. Next base: position 2,494 of record JMFS01101707.1, on the reverse strand, counting down.
AAGAGGAAAAACTTCTAGATTTTTCAATGGAAACAAAATTAAGTCAATGCAGTTCTTTCAAAAATTGTATGTAAATATGTTGAATGGTGTGAAAGGACTATTCAGCTTTTAGTTAGAGCATAGCAACTACTACAGGCAAATAGACTCTGAAAAAAAATCACAGCAGTCCAGTCAAACAAAAGTACATTTGTGAAAATGTATTCTCGTAACTGCCCCTTCTCCTGCACTCTTTTTCCACCTCATCTTCCTTAAAGGTGATATGGAATATATGGTTGTTGGTTTTGTTCTGTAATTAAACATAAACAAGGCTCTTAATTCACCTCTGGCATTTACATCCCTTTGTTACTCCCCACCATAATTAAAAAAATGTTCTCCCACAGGCCTTAAAACCACAGAAGCTATACATCGATGAAGTGTGTTGTTGATCCAGCCCTACTGATTTTAGTTTTGAGTCAAGCATCTCAGAATTGGGCTCTGCATCTGTTTCCATTCTTGAGTCACAGTCTGAAAACCATTTAGTTGTCTAAATTTGTTTCCCTCAAAAATTAAGAAAGCTACAGTTATAGTCTCATTAACAGTAATGTAAATCTGTAACTTGTTTTTATGCATTTTAGAATTATTTTACTTTGTGTTCTTAACATATTCTATGAATTTAGAATTGGCAGTAATGAACTTATGATTAAACTGAAAAAAAATAATACAAATACACATAACTACCATCAGTCTGGTAATTAACAACTCTAACTTCAACAAACCGTAAGGAAATAGGAGGGCCTTATTTCACAGTTTTAGCTCCCTGCTAAAAAAAAAAACAAAAAGGCGAGAAAAAAGTTTTTCCCCTGATTATCTATGTAGAGTTTCACTGTCTCTCATTAAAATCCTGAAGAATTTGAGAGAAACCGCATTAGGTTGATTTTTCTAAGGAAACATCTCTGAAGTAATCCTAACCCACCAAGTTTTGACACAGAGATATATGTCGAGGGACAATATATCTGTGAGTCAAATGCTGTTAGGGGTCTGATTTTTTGAATGGATAAGTCTTGTTGAACATTATAGACCATGTTCATGAAACAATAATATAGCTACAGATATTTTAGACCATTAAGTCCCTGATTTATAAAAAGTACCATGTAAGCACCTGAGTAGCAAAGCTCTAAGAAAGCAGCTTGAAAGCTCTGACTGCAGGTTTTTGAGACAAGCTTTTGAACTGTGTGAAAAACTCAGCTTGATATCAGTACTCTTTCTATCAAATTTTTTTTGATATGGCTCTCATCCTTAGTAGGGAGTAACACCTTGGCAATTGCTTAACTCTTAGCAAATATTTAAATTACAAAAACTTCAGCATGCTCCCTGAATATGGATGCATTCCTGAATTGGAGTTGTCAAGCTCAGTCATTTAAAGACTACCTTTTTCTTCTTTCATTTTCTCGTCCATTTTAAGTAGGATTAAATTCTATTTGGTGAATGTTGTTAATAATAGAGAAAGTACTCTGAATAATGCATATTGGTAATAAATAAGATCCTCGTTCATTCTTTCAGAAACAGTATGATAATAACTGCTTTAAAGGAAGAATAACTTGCCAGTTTTGAGAAGAGAGAAATGAGGTTGGAAAGGATAGAAAAAAAGCTTTAAACATTCTTTTATACAGTTGATACTTTTTTTGAGTGTGAGTTATTATTTGAGAGGGGAAGGGCAGTAAATTTCATAAGACTAAAATCTTATCTAATTTGAAGATTACCAATTGTAAATGAAATAAGAATCAGACAATCAGAGAATCACGGAAATCACAAAATGGCAGGGGCTGGAAGGGACTTCTAGTCCTAGATCATCTAGTCCAAACCCCCTGATAGAGCAGGATCCCCTAGAGCAGGTTGTGCAGGAAAGCAACCAGACGAGTTTTGAGTATTTCCAGAGATGAAGACTCCACAACCTCTCTGGGCAGCCTGTGCCCGTGCTCTGTCACCCTCAGAGTAAAGTTTTTTTTCTCATGTTTATATGGAACTTCCTGTGTTCCAGCTTGCGCCCTGTCACTGGGCACGACTCAAAAGAGTTTGGTAGCATCCTCTTGACACCCACCCTTGAGATATTTATAAGCAAGGTTGAGATCCTCTCTCAGTCTTCTCTTCTCCAGGCTAAGCAGTCCCAGGTCTCTCAACCTGTCCTCATAAGAGAGATGTTTCCGTCCCCTTATTATCTTTGTAGCCAAACAATCCAAAAATTAATTGAGAACAACTAAAGGAAAATTAATTTCACTAATTAACTAATTTACTTATAAATTTCCAATAACTATTTAAATACTATTGTATATACTTAAAGAGTAGAAATATGTTATGCTGCACCTGGGATAAAATCCCATATTTTCAATTGATTTCTAAATGGTATCTGCACAAAGTTTTGGACTCTCCTAATCTATTTATATTTTATACATATTTTATTTGTAATCCAAATGTTTTAAAGAGTTAATCAGTATAATTAACATCAACTTTTAATTTC